>VYXH01009539.1:755789-787568 GCA_013397275.1 Burhinus bistriatus
AAAGATGCGTTCAAAAAAAAAAAAAAAAAAAAGATTCAAACTGGAACTAACATCTGAACTTCAAAGCTAAACGCAGCATGTCTTGTTTAAAGGAAACTTTTCAAGTTGATTGTTAAGCAAAATTAATCCCCCCACTGTGTCTTTTTGTGGGTTGAAACCAAAGGTTCTTGCAGCAAAATGGCTGAAGTTTTTAATCGCTTTTTAGAAAAGTAATTGTTTCAGACCAAACAAAAAAAAAAAAAAAAAGAGGAAATGTAAGATGATTAAACGAGATTCTGCTATTTTCCCCTAGTGTTCAGCATTTGCTGTTTCTGTTAGGTCATCAGCCACCATGAAACCAACATTTAACTTACAGACTGATTGCAGCAGCTGCCTGAAGCCCTGCTCATAACCTCAAAAACCAAACTAGAAAAAATACCATTCCAGATGAACTCAGCTTAATTTGCTGAGTATATTTGTAATGGAACACGGTATTGCAGATGGGCATTGAAGTTCAAGACTTCATCTGCAATAGATAAGGGAAGAAAGTGCTACTTTATACAACAGAAACTATTCTGGGTTTAATTCAATAAATTGTAATCATGTGCAGTATACTTGTGTTCACAACAAATGTCCCAGATATCCTGGAGAGAAAAACATAAAAGGCTCCATGTCTTTTAGCTTTAGAGTTGTTAATCTCTTTGAATTCATTTGTTTGGTTTCACTTAGGGTAGCACTTAGCGTATTTAGAGCATGACAGTTGGTTCACTGAGCATGACTCTGTTGGGTCATAGCAAAGAGTGTTTTTCTAGTTTTAAGAAAACTCCCGTCTGTCCCTGGAAGATAGGTTCTGCCCGGTGTAGAAGGAAAAAAAAACCTGTTCTTCTAACTTGTGTCATGGCAAGTCTCCTAGACGTTAGTACGTGTGTCTGCAGTTGGGTCATTTTCTGACTGTAGTTTCTGAGCACCTCTGTGGTTTTTTTAATGCAAACGAATTGAAGCACAACTGAAACACTGATTGAAGTAGGGAACGGTGAAGGGACTGAGGTGGAGAGGAATGTTGCAGGAGGAATGTAGGTGACCCACTGGGGATTTAAATCCCGGCCTGAACTGCTGCTGTTAGGACTGCTGGACTTTTTTTGTCTCTTCGTGTGGCTGGGCAAAATCAGCTGGTGATCTGTTGTTATTCATCTTGGAAGGGGAACGGAGCTGGAGGGGACAGATGGGAACTTTTCTCTGTGTTATTCCAGGAGAGTAAAAATATACAGTTTTTTTTTCTGTGTGCTGGCTGTTGGACAGGAGCCGCCAAAAAGTCTTAGCAAGTCCCTAAAATGCGTCCCCCGTCTTACTGATAATTTCACTAGATGGGTCTCCGGGAAAGAATCCTTTACCGCTCATCCTTGCAAATCACGCAACAGAGTGGCCTGCAGGCAGAGGTTACGCTGACCGCTCCGTGTGCGGGCTGCCTCGCACCAGCAGAGAAATGCTGAAGTTAGGTCTACGTGCGGGCTTTGGGAGCTGCGCTCCGCTTCGCAGAGCCAGCTTGCTAAAGCCAGGAGAGTCCCGACAGGGTGGTGGACGGCGTCTGAGCTCCCCTCCCCGCAGGGAGCGCGGAGCGGAGCGCATGGGAAGACATCACCCGAGCTCTGCTCCCGAGGCTCAGCGTCCAGCAGCTGCTGCTGAGAGCCTGGCCATGTACTTCATATCCTTGAATGTCTGACAAAGAGGTGTAAGAGCTAAGCTGTCTTGGAAATCTCCTCCTAAGACTCTTCCTGTCCTGGCTCCGTTAGAGGCTGAGGTCAGTGCTGGGCTGCTGGACTCTCTGGCTCTTTCCTTAAAGTGAAGATTTCTGTAATTAGGATGATTCCAAATATTTCTATTTGCCTCATGTGCTTTTCATTATTTGTTGTTTGTTTTCCCGCATGAAACACATTGATATTGTTAAGCTGCTCATGGCAGGAAACATTTGCATGAACAAATATTTTGCTAGATGTGCTCCGATCAGGAAATCACCCAGCAGGGATATTGTTTTTAGTTGCTCTCACTCTCTCTTTTTAAGCACTAATTCAGAGCTCCGTTACCCAGCATGGGGCACCAGTCATTGGCATTTCAGTGAGAAATTTCTAATGATAACTGAGTAGCAGTTGGCTTTCTATTGAAAGTCATTGAAACGTCCCACCTGTCACAGCGAATTTACACATTCATATGCTAAAAAGCTCTGAATCAGCTGGTGTTATGTTTCCTTTCTGAGCCAGATTGTTTGCTTCTATACTCACAGATAGTTCCTCCAGTATTTCCGCTGGGGTAAATACAAGTGGGTGAGCGAGCGCTTACAAGCTGGTCCTCAGTGACCTGGTCTTTCAGATGTGACATGAGGCAGAAGTTCACCACCTGGACGTGGTATCCTAGGGTAGAAGTGAAACATTCTAGTGTTTCTGTGCAAACCCTGAATCCAGTGTTGATTTTGGGACTGATTGTGCCAGATGGTGAGGTCTCTGGGCTCATACTACGGCTCAGATTTTCAAGAATACCTAGACACGGCTCCATTTGTAGTTATAAAGCTTAATTGACTTAGGAACATGCATGTAATTTTCAAAAGGTGTTCCTGAGTCTGGTGGCCTAAGACATCGCACCCTTCACCCCGTGCAAAGGCATCTGGCCAGCCAAGCACCTACGTCGGCTCCCTGCACATCCCAAAGCGCTTGGGGTAGCTACGTGGTTGTGGCCAAAACAATGCATCTTCCCCCTGCGCAGGGCTAATTCCCCATGGTGGGGCCCCTGTCTGGCTACGCTGGACTATGGACAGGGGACACCCGTGTCTGTCTGCACCCCGCAGAGTACTCAAAACTTATTTGAGCTGGGTCTGAGCGTCCAGGCCTTTGAGAGGCTGCAGTGCTGAACGTCTTCATAACTTTGAGGCCGCCAGCCTTTTGCTGGGCGCTCAGCATTTGCAGGATCAGTTGCTGTCTTAACACCGCAGACAACGTGACTGCTTCCCCCGTTTGCTGTGAGGTGACGGAAGGTTGACGTGGTCCTGTCGGGCACGGTCTGGGGTTGCTGTCCTGTAGTTCATCTGCTTTATTCTGAAAAACCTCAGCCCAGAGCAGCAGAGAGCCCGGTGTCAGTGGCTCTGCCCAGGGCACGAGCCTGTGGGTCCTCATCTCCCCAGAACTGTGTTAGTGATTTTTTTTGGTTTTGTTTTTGGTTTGTTTTTTTTTTAAAAAAAAAAAAAAAAAAAAAAGACAAATTAAGAATTGAGGTTTTTGNAAAAAAAAAGGCTAATTCAGTATTGAGGATTTTGACTGTGGCCACCTGACGGAGGACGGGCTCAGAACATGAATGATGACTAATTGAGCGGCAGATGTGTAATTTGTCATTATTAAGGCCGCATTTGTGCTGGCAGCTGCTGTTAGTGGAGGCTGGGCTGAGGCTGGAGGCCATGGTGGATCCAACACTGCCACCTTCCGATCACCCAGCGGAACGGGACAACCAGGTTCGGGTCCCCTTGAGATGCCAGACCCCGCAGATGGCATCCTGAGGCACACAATGGGACCCGCTTCAGGGGAGCTGCTCCGCCTGCTCTTCACGGGACTTTCGTGTTCCTGCAGTTCCCCAGATCAGACATGACCTTTCGTAAGTCTGGTGTCCTGCAGCACGCACAGGAATTTAGTGTTAACTTGTCAGGACAAACACTGTTTTTAAGCCTTTAGGAACAGGCATAACTTTCAAATGTTTCTGTTGAAGAACTGTATCGGGGGACATTGTTGAGACACAAAATGTAGTTCCATATTGTCGTGGTTTAACCCCAGCCAGCAGCTAGAACCATGCAGCCGCTCGCTCACTCACCCCAGCTGGCATGGGGACGAGAATGAGAAGAGTAAAAGTGAGAAAACTTCTGGGTTGAGGTAAAAACAGTTTAATAAGTAAAGCAAAAGCTGTGCACAGAAGCTAAGCAAAACAAGGAATTCATTCAGTAGTTCCCATGGGCAGGCAGGTGTTCAGCCATCGCCAGGAAAGCAGGGCTCCATCATGTGTAACAGTCACTTGGGAAGACAAACGCCATCACTCCAAATGTCCCCCCCCCTTTCCTTCTTCTTCCCCCAGCTTTATACGCTGAGCATGACATCATACGGCATGGAATATCCCTATGGGCAGCTGGGGTCAGCTGTCGCCTCCCAGCCCGCTCGCTGGCGGGCTGGTGTGAGGAGCAGAAAAGGCCTTGAGTGCTTAGTAATGACCAAACCCACCAGTATCATCAGCACCGTTTCTCATCCCAAATCCAAAACACAGCACCATACCAGCTGTTAGTAAGAAAGTCAACTCTATCCCAGCTGAAATCATGGCACATGTATAAATCAGTTTGGCTTGCATCGAGAAGTCATTGAATAAAGCAAAACAATTATAATGAAAAGGTAAAATAGTTTAAAGTGGGAAATTTTCATCAATTTGCATGCCCTATTGAGATGAACTGCTCTGTTCTAGGACAGACTGGGCAGTGGCTGATAAGTCTTAGGGCTAAATTTTAGCATCAGATAAAAAGAACAGCTGAGAAATGTTTGGGCCTTAATAGGTAATACAGCCTGGAAAGCTTTCTTGTTGCATCCTAGATGATGTACATTGATAACCTGAAGAACTTTGTACTGTTAGTGCTGGTAGATCCTTGAAGGAGATGTCCTCTGAGGGACCGTGATGATGTGGAGTAAGGAGCTTCTGATTTGGTGCTGGCGTGAGTAACACTGACACGAGAAGCATTAACCCACATTGGCTTCCATATGCGCGAGGCCTCTAAAGAGGTGGTTGTGCGTATGTGCTTTTGCACGTGGATCCGCTAATCTAAAGATCCCTGTGCAAGCATTAGCACTTGAGAGTGCCTGTAAATTTATGACATTCCCCAAAGGATTTGGGTTCTATAAATTTAAAATACTGTCAGGCTGGGACAAATATAATCCAGCTTCCATATGTTTCCTGGTATATAAAAAAGAAAATAAGCATATTTTCTTTACACCCACACAATGAAAACTCAAGCCACTAAACCATCTCTTTTTCATTTGAAGAACAGCAATTCATTTGATATCTTCTGTTAACATTAGGCTGCTGGGATGAGCAGAGCTAGCGCAGTGTTAATTAGGCCTTAAGACTGCAAGCAAGAGCAGAACAGTATGTGAAACCGGGAAGAGGGTGGAGTGGTTATCTTTGTGTTGCGCTGCTATCTTCCCAGCCTTCTCCTTGCTGTAACTCAAAGGATGATGCTCGCTTTTTTCCTGAGAAGAGTCCTCTTCCATTCAGACCTCTCTTCCATTCCTCCCCTAACCTTCCCTCTCTGTGTCGGCTTCAGAGCTGGTCTGATTGCACCATGAATTGGTTCAGTCTTTTCCACTCTTCTAGATGAGTGGCAATGGTCTGTCTGTGGTGGCTGGATGTGGAGAGCAACAAAAAAATACGGGTGACAGCAGGACACTAAATTTTCAGACAAAACAAGGTATTTATTAATTTGTAACTCTGAAATGAGAAAGCACCCTCAGCAGGTTTTTTTCATAATCTTGCATTTTGTTTGCATTTTCCTGACCCTCTGTTACCTGCGCCACTCTCTGTCTCGTCCTTCTGTTGACGTCCATTCACTGACGTCCCTTTCTCTGTCATATCACCTATAAACATCTTGGCTTTGTTTACAAGGTGCCACTGAGGCCCATTGTAGCCTGTCCAGTTGGTCATTTCGCTGTCGTTACTGAAAGGCTGACTCCCAAATGCGGATGGCCCACGATGCCCGTCTCTGTCCCATGCTGATTAGATTTATATTTGCATTTTTCTTCACGCTTACGGGAGGAACTTCTCTTGCACATTCACAAAGTGTACATGTTCCTTCCAAACGTCCGTAAAACTCCCTGTGTTTGTTTGATACACATCAAAAATCTAAAGATTATACTGAGGCAGAGCTTGGCTGGATGATCATGGTTGCCTTGAATGCCCCGCTGGCTTGCCTGTATCCCTAGTTTCTCTCTCATCTTGTTTTAATTGCAAACTGCCTCGGGGTGGGTTGTGTCTTCATGTCTTCGTACAGTGGGTCAGGGCCCTTGACCAGAGCTCGCAGGTCCTGCGGTAGTAGGACTAGTAAGAAAGTTCCAGAGGCCTGACAATATTTAAAAGGGTCTCTTTGGACACAAAACATCTCTAAAATGGTTTTCAGGGCAGCAGGATTTTGCCTCTCGTGTATGCTTTTAAGAGCATCAAGTTCTTTTGGAATATTTACTGTGTTTTGGAGTGATTAAAGGAAAGGATTTTGTCTGAGTCTGTTTCGCCCTCCAGAGCAGTGTGTCATTAAAGATGGCTGGCTGAGGCCAGACGTTGCCGTCGAGGGAGGCCGTGCAGAGCTCAATTAGCGAAGCAGAGCCGGTACGTATTGCACCTCCTCCCTGAACTGCTCTGTAGGTGAGCATGAAACTGAATAGCTGGCTCCTGGGTGTGTGTTTTAAAAGACAACAGATGGTTCATCCTCCTAGTTTAAAAAGGGCCCAGCTACGTTTTTCACCACTCTGGAAAGGAAGGCCGCCATGCCCTCCCGTAACTACAGCCTTCAAAGTTTACATAATATGAGGCAATAGTAGCAAAGCCAATGTGATGACAACATTATAATCTTGTCGGGGTTTAAATTTTCATATTTTCTGTTATTCCGATGCTTGAAAATAGGCACTTAATGATTTTGTGGGAGTGTTAGGAGGACTGTGGGACTGAGAGGATTAAATGTTCATCCTAGGCTGACTCTTTGATGGTATCTCTGACAGGAATTGCCCAAGCACAAGGGAGGACTCTGATCTCTGCCCACTAGGCAATGATCTGAGAAAGACTGTCCACAACCAGAGAGGTCTGTTGCTTTTGGCTATCGAGATTCAGTCACATCACAAGGGAACTGGTTAGGGAGAGAGCATCGCTGGCATTGTGTGTGTGTGTTTCTTCCTCAGGCATCAGTGCTGTGAAAAGCCCCTAGGAAGTTATATGTCTCTGAGCATGTTTATGTGACTCGGGTACACACAATCCTTATAAATACTTACTCCATATTTGCACAATATTTACACCCAATTTTTTTCTAAGCAAAACATTTGTTCTTTTCACACAGAAGTTTTCAAGGACTGTGGTGAAGGTGCAGATTGCTGTAATCTGTTTTGCTGAATAAGACTTGTCTGCTCCCGAGTAAGACATAGAAAGTGATTACACCGTGATAGTTGCTGCACAGGCAGTTTTGACCAACCATCCGCCCAGGGCTGCCCTGCAGCTCCTCCACGGATTTGAAATTCAAATCACTTGGATGGCCCTTACTGCTGTTATTCATCCCAAAACCTCAAAACCCCAATCCGCATCTATCCATCTTTGAAATTATGAAGGGTCTGGGAAGGGGAAAGAAATACCCTGAAATAGCACTGAAGGGAGTTGTTACGTGCAGTGGGTAGAGCCAGGATATTTGCTGCTCGCTCTCTGTCCTCAGCTCACCTCCTGTGGAGGGCCCTGGAGCATCAGCAACGGGCAGCAGCAGCACATTTTTGAAATTATTGGGTTTTGCTGCGTTTCCGTTCCTAGGCCTAGTTGCCGTTGCTCATCGGATGATCTGCTATGGAGAGGCACGGCTATCCTATAAAAAATGAAGACGTTTGTGTAACTACAGCTGACTTGCTGGCCTAAGCCAGATGCAAGAAGATATTTAAAGGCATGAGACTTAAGCACTGAAATTGGGCCTAAATGTTGCTTTGGGACTTTGAAAATTTGACTTAAATTTCTAAGGCATTTGGGCATTATTGAACACATTCCCTTGGAGCTGTATGAATTCTGTTTCTGGCCAGCTTTGTGTTTAATTTTCAGATGGTGGTGGGAACAAGTATTACCATGACCTGGGAAAAAAGAATCACATGAAGTAATGATGGGGGCACTGGGACTATTTTTCTTGCTGTGCGCCAGAAGGTGCTTGAATAAGTTGACAGCATATTTTCTTATTGTTCTTTATCTTGATTTTTTTCCGTTCTTGAACTTTCCCCCTTTAGAGAATCCAGTTAGAGTTTTCCCTCCTGAGCTATATGCAGAGAGCCAGCCTTCTATGAGTGGTCTCTAAACATATGTCAACAGATTGAATCACTGGATTTTTCCATTTGTTTGGAACAGACAAGACAAATCGAGGTTACTCTGAAACACTAGATTTTGGAAAGAGCAGGGGAACAAATTTAGAACAAAGACCACCCAAAATATTTTCAAGTTCAAGATTCCAGTAAAAGCAAACACAACAAAAATTATGTGCTTCTGATTAGTTACATAAATTAGCCTGTATTGTTCCTCTTTCCAGGCCAAATGATTTATTGGTTTAACCCACACAATGTTAAATGTAAATTGGAAATGTGTAAAATTACATTTGACTGCGGAGCACACAATATGTACTCAGTTGGTAAGCAAAGTTAGCCCATATGTTCTATACATTATGAGTACATGGTTACAGTGTTATGGCATGAAATGCCAGCTGTTAGGCCATGATAGGAATGATCTGCAGATTGAGAGCTATCAAATGTATGAATCTGTGACAACTGAATAATGAACATATTGAAAAGATTGTGACATTAGCAGACCAGCTGTAGGGTGCCCAACTGCTCAATTTTCCTGTTTGCTGCTTAATAAAAGCAAGTTATGTTCCTGACTTCAGAAAGAATAGGGCCAGATCTGCAAAGTAAAGAAAACTTCTGGGGGATTAGGTACCAAAATCCGGAGCGGGACCCTCGAGTCTCCACCTGCACACCCTCCTGCCCGCTTCAACCACCCAAGCGTTTGCTGCCCTGGGCTTCTGGCTGAAAGGGCAATGCTGGTTCCCGTCCCACGCTGCATGTGTTGGGAGGAGGAGAGAGGGCAGCTCCGAGTACAGCTTGGCCAAGATAAGTGTTTTGCTGCTTGGTTTGTGAATCTAGACTGGCCTTAGGATTGGGGGGAATTTTACCTCTAGGAGTTAGGATGCAGTCTAGTTCATGAAAGCCTTCAGCCAGTTCCCACTGGAGTGAAACTGGGGCTCTGGTGTGTGAAACAGACCTTCACGTGCTACTTGAAGCCATTCAGAAAAGCAGCGAGCATATAGAAAAGTGAAATTCATTACTCATTTTGCAGTTGTCACGTCATACGCTTTTAGTTCAGCTTCATCTTTCTTTCCTATTTTAACACAAAACACTGTCATTCTGATGGAGACAGTCTTGTTGTACCACCTGTTATTCTCTTTGTTTAACACTGAACTTCAGGAGTTTATGATGTAGTGTTATGGGGGGGGGTGCGCATGTATACGTATACATACACACGTACATATGTGAGTGTACATTTGTTAGGGGTAGCTGAAAAAGTCCTGCTATTACAACACTACTGCACAACACCTGCATTTATGCAGAATGTTTACAAATTGATGAGAGTTTTCAAAACATTTCTCTTTCCCATGTATTGAATTGGTGCTGTATTTAATTATTTACTATATAATTTGTGCCGCTTCCAATTCATTCTGTCTCACGTTTTCCTTATCGGTGTCAGTTGTAGTCAATTACTTGCGTAAAAAGATTGAGGACCTAATTTACGGCACGATGACATACAGTAGATACACTGCTCCCATTAGAACCTGATGAAACCTCTCTATTAATTTTCTCAGTGTGCCAAGTCAAGTCACAGAGGGTAGACCTTTGATGAATAAAGCATATTTTCTTACTTAGCTCCATTGCTAACTCGCTCAACTTCTAGAAATAACATTGGTTGGCCAATGAAAACACTTCTTTGATAGTGGTAGGAATTTAAGATAAAAAACAGCTGGGTAAGTTTTTTTAGACGAAAGGAAACAACTTTGAACTCTGCAGACAATGTAGTTTAAACCCAAACAGATGTGGTTTAATCTTGTTTTTGATCCTCTTGTAGATTTTCTTTTAAAATGCATGCATGTGCACAGAAATGATGACTTTCAGATGTCTTGACATAATTTGCTAGAGTATCACCTTGGTGCATAAATCTTCTATGCCAAATACTTCATGAACATCTTTGAACATGAGTGAAAGGTACCAGAGAGAATTTATGTTGTTCTTTTGGTGCTGTCCTGCAACTGTGTAGAAGAAACAGTATCAACATACGGATGTAAAGTCTATAAGCCGAGAAACTCAGATGTGTTCTTCTGGTTCCCCATAAATCTTTTTATCGTGAGGGCCTAAAGTATCTCTAAAGACAGAAAAGACAATATCAGACTCATTCCAAATTAGCAGGTCCCTTTGATCTGAGCCCAGCCCTATCTTACTTTGATAGCTATTAGTCACATCTGGCATTTTCATATGCTAATTTCCCTCTCCTTTCCCTGTATATTAACAGAAGTGGAAGTAAACATATAAACAGACTTCTTTTCAATAGATAATCAACTTTTGGTATAAATGTGGTAGTGACACTGTCTTTCAGCACATGTTCCAATCACCATTAAACTTCAAAGCTCTGTGCAATCAAGACCTGCTTCTTCCCTATGGCCGAATCAGAGGATTGAACACAGGAGGGCTGGCTGCAGATGTGACTCGACACAGATGCCGAGCATCTCTTTCTCCCCATCTCCTTTCCTTACTAAAATCAGAGAGGTGGGATGGAAAAGATTCAGAGCTGCAGGAGGAGAGGACCAGGAGGCAGCCAACATAAAGAGCAACCTCTTTTCTGCTTGGCAGAAGTGAAGAGTACTCCAAAAAAAAAAAGATGATATGGTGCTAGCTTAAACTGAGGTTCGAGAGCTGAAGCAAGTACCACTGATAGCTGGGAAGAAAAGTAACTTACAGAAGATTTTGCAAATGGGTACATATTTTTAGAGAGTCTCGTATATGGCCCCCAGGTCTCAAAAATATATAGGCCTTTCACACACATTGAAACCAAGGGGAATTAGTCATTCAAATACATTTTGATTATCTGAGCCTTGCTGTGTTTTCCTAAAGGCTCTGTTTCTGGGATGAAGGTATTATATGACACTCAGCAAGGGAAAATTTTTTTTGTCTAAACTTCAGGGTGGAAGGAAATATATTGAAGATGTAATGCAAATCTATCATGAATCCCCACCCCCAAACCCCAGAAAAAACCAAATTCATTATCTTCAAACAAACAAACACACACTTTTTCAGATTTCTGGGCGCTCTTTTGAGGGGATCAATTTGTGACTTTAGAACAAAACGCTAATGCTGTGCATTTCTTGTGTCTTCGTCGTGTTGCAGTAAGTACGTGTATAAATGATCTTCCCTGCTGAGCCCGAGAGAGCGCTGGGCTCGCCCTGCGGCTGGGATGTGTCGGTGCTATCTCGTCGGCAGAGCTCTGAAATTACCCAGGCTTTTCCTGCTTCACCTCCTCTAGTGCAGTCACTCCAAGCGCAGGGATCTGGAGGTAGGTCTTTTTAAAGCTAGAGATAAAGCCATCGCATGATTTCTTACAAGATTAAAAACATAGCTTGCAATAGAATAAATACAGCCAGATATCCTGGCTTTTTACCATGACCTAAGCAATTGTTGTTTTAGCAGATAGCAGGAAACTATTAGTAACCCATTCTCGGTGCCTGGTGGAAAAACAGGTAAAGCTGCTGTAGATCTAGCTCTTGAAGCTCATCTGGACTCACATGTTATTATCTCCCTTGCCAGAGGAGACACCTGCTACTGCTGCATTTCTTTCCAAATCTTGAGGGTGGCACTGTATTTTATCAATATTTTCTTTTTCTTCTTCTTTTTTTCTCTGTCAGCAATAAGAGTCTTTTGTATACAAACAGATTTAGTTTAACCGATCTTTTAAAAAGAATCTATTGAGACATTTCACTGGTCCTTTTTTATAAAGAGCTTTGCCTTATTTGCTACACAGGGCAGGGGTTACAGAAAATACTGGCTGTAGAGAGCTGGGAGTCTGGGCAGCCAAATGGCTCCCGTTGCCTTCTGTCCGCAGACAGGGAAATACTTGGTGTATGGGATCTTGTGAATAAAGCTCTCCAGATTCACATAACAAGCTGAGACTATAGCTGGACTTTGTAAAGCGTGGCCCTGCGTTGCACGTGCGAGGCTGCCAAGATACCCTTGAGTCAGCAAGAGTCAGGTCTCAGAAAGAAGGACGTGGCTCTGTGCTTACTGTACGTGGAAAGCATCGTCTTTAATAATCCTGTGTCTCCATAGATCCAACCATCCTTTCTGCCCTAGGTACCTGCAAATGTGAGAGCAGATGTGCAAAGAGCTTGAGACCTCTTCTAGTTCCTGACTTCTTGCTTACGGTCTCCCTTTGTGCTGCACAGGAGCAGTGCGTTGTGTTACACACTTTTCATAGCATCTTCCGAAAGTGCCAAAACCCCAGTGAACATCATGCACCCCAAATGTCAGCATCACCCACCTGAGAGGCTACCCAGCTGTTGTGTGGGCTCCTCCGCTTGTGCTTTCATTTGAGCTCCATCACTCCACAACTGGCACGAGAGCGAAATGTTATTTTGGCATCACCAAGAAGAGCTGATTGACAGGCAGGTGGAAAAGGAGGCAGTAATGAATGGCAAGAGCAATCATTTGCACAGATGACTACAGAAAACCTGTAATCAATTAATAATTTGCATGTTCAGAATAAAGATGAGTTGAGCAGTAAATTATTAACTGCAGTCTAATAGCTTCAGCTAGATGGTAGCAGATAATTTGCTATGCTTACATTAGTAAATAACTGAGGTAGTCAGGATACATCGAAATCCAAAACTGTTGCAGTGGAATCTAAAATGTACCTATTCAACTTGAACAAAACTTCTCTATTGGCACGCTTTTTGAAGAAAAAGACTTTTTTTCCATTGACGAAAGTTTTTATCAATTATTTATCTCTTACCAAAAGTTCTTGCTTTTCAGACAAAGGAAAAGAAGCCAGAAACCTTCAGATTTCCTCCCACACCTCTGCTCCCCCAAAAGTCAATATAAGAAAAAAAAGAAAGTATTTGAATTTTGATAAAACCCCTGGAATTTTCTGAATGAGGTCTTTAAATCTGCTGTCATGGGCTTCATCTGCACAGACGTATACGGTAAAGTGCCACTACACTCGACAGTTGCATCTGTGAAACATCCTGCCATACTTATCTTAAAGTCTGGAATAAATCTTGTGTGGACACCAGTGAGACGGTGCCTAGACCTTTCATTTTCTTAGAGGTGGCCAAGTTGTGAATCATCTGCGACAAATGTTGTCTAGTAGCACAAATATAACCTATGCTCTTTTTTATTAAAAGCTGTGTAGAAATTGCAGGAGATTCAATTTTATGGCAAGTATGAAAAGTCAATAAAAAGTATTTTAGGTGAGCAAGGAACAGGATTTCAAGTCATGGCTTTTCTTTTTTTTCTACATTTTCAGGGCCATTTCCCTTATTCTGCTGCTTTTTGGGTAATTCAGTTTTGTGAGGCATCCTGTAAAAGCATAAAAATTGGGATTTATGAAATAATATCTGAAGCATTTAACTATTTAGCAGCTACTGACCCTGTGTAGGACCATTAAGTACGTGAAGGGAGCCACTTGGTCGGTATTATGGTTAAAAGACATGCTTATGACTTGTAATTCGTGTATCACATCTACTTGAAATTGGCGCTTCAAAGCTTTTCTCCTCATCTGCAGGCAGCACTTAGCTTGTGCATTGTGTTCTTGAGTTTTTTAATGGTTACACAACGTTATGACGATGATACCCAGAGATGCAGGAATAGTTTGAGCAGCCAAACGGTGAGATCGTTGAACAAAATCCTGGAACTGTGAGGCAATCACCTACTGCTTTTCTGGGAGCAAATATTTATCCTGCATTCTTTGCTTTTAATTCAGCTCTTCCCTGCCAGCTAATCAGAGCCAGCAGAACATGCTCTCTCTGATATAAAGGGCATCAGGAATAGCATTTTGTGGGTGAAAGTTTCTCTAGCGGAACTTTCCAGTCTCTGCCGTGCCCTCAAGGAGCTTTGCTGCTGCAACGTATGGTCCATACATCCTGTTATAGTCACATTAGGATAGTTCTTGGCTTCAGCAAGAGCTGAGCAAGCCCTTACACTGGTTAAAAACTCGTGTGTGTGTGTGTGTAGATCTGCATCCTCATTTTCAGATGGGTGATTATGTTACAGAGCCAGAATTCCAGATTCATCCTTTTCTTACTTTCAGCCTTTTTGAAAGATAGGAGTTTTACCCCACCTCACTATCCATCATTTACAGGACTTCTTTCCCTTAGGGATGCTTTCTGGACAACGTTAGGATGGGTAAACTTGCTGCAGCCTGGGGGCTGCAAGCCGTGCCAGGCCTACTTATTTTTAAAGGTACTTAGTTACCCTTTGTGTGTAAATGTAGAGGGGAGAGAAGCTCTGTAATTTTATGGGATTGCTCTTGATTTGTATCACTGTTAGCTAAACGAGCGAGCTCACTGTCTCACATCGCCTCGTCTTGCTGTTGCCGCGGTTCACATTGCCTTGTGTTACGTATTTGGCCCGGGCATCATTCCTGCTGCTGGCTGGTAGCACTGAGCATCTGGAAAACCGTCTCACCAGGGTATCTGCAAGCTCTGCCGTGCCTGGGGGACGCAATGCTGGCACTGCGGGCTGTCTCCTGCTGGTCTGTCCCCAATGTGAGGGACACAATGAATGGACCCTGCAGGGGCTCGGCTGAGCCGGTGTCCCCGTTCCTGGAAATCTGGCCAGCTCTAGCTTTTGTGTGGGTCGCTGCAGTTGTGTCTGGAGTATTTGTGTACGGCCAGTACAGATGCAGTATTCGTAAAACAGGAGGATATGAACAGCATTAAGGAACCGATATTTCCTGTGTTTAGCAGTCAGATTGCAGCTGCAGCGATTTTTAAACTTAAAGGCCTTTTATGATAATGGTATTGAGTTAGAGAACAAGTGGGAGATACCTGCTTGGTAACGGCGATGCTTCTGTGTGCTTCTCTGCAGCGCGTTTTATGCTGTGCTTTAAACGTTGTTTCCCTCTCCTTCATTTCCTACTTGTTGGGAAAGATGGATTTTGACAGGAAGTTGTAAAAGAGGTTCAGGATGTACAATTTGGTTTTAGCTCAGAAGTTTCTTACAATTCAGACAAGTTTGGAACGGAGGTAAAATTTTAATAAGCTCCTAAGTCACTTGGGAGACAAAATAGTGTTATGATAGTCACTACGGCTATTTTTGGGGTGCTAGCTTCTGCCGTGTACTCGCACTGCAATCAGTGACACAGTCAGTGTGAAACAACCATCCTTCATAGGTGCTGTCACTGTGTATATGTGGGAGATACATTTCCCTGCGCTCTAATATTTAGTATTTAATGGTCTATTAGCTTACCAGATTGACAAGAAAAATGTCATACTCTGGAAATGTTTATTCCAAGTATTAAAGCAGCTAAGTTGTATTGCTTTACTTTTACTGGTAACATTTGACACAATTTTATGGAATGCCAAGTAATTACTTGCTGCCATGGTAATAATATTTGAGAAAATTCTAATAATATGATGGGATAAAGAATCCCATAGGCTTCGTAATGTTTCTTTTTCTCTACGGAAACTTTGGGATTTTTTTTCTGTATTCAAACACTTTTTTCTCTAAATATGTAGGCAAAATTGTTTGTCCATATATATCCCTTTATAAAAAATACTGCCATGGGTCCTGGTTGTTGTTTTAAATAGCAGATGTTCCAGCACACCTCTGGAGATGCAGGTACGGACCCACTTATCACCTGTGCATTAATGCAGTTGTTTCTGGAGCAACAACACAGATCAATTTTGCTGTTGGAAACTTTGAATATATGAAATACTTTGGAAGTGAAAGTGCTTAGTGATAAAGATCTGGATTCCCTTAGTCCACTAAGAGCAATTATCCCCTAGGGACAACATTTCTGTTCCAGTTTGGATGGGCAGGAGGAGCAAATGAAGAGAGGTGCCCTCTCTGGGAGGGCTGGAACGGCTCGGGACCAGTCAAAACTGGCTAAGGGTAGGGTTAAATATCTTACTTCTTCTTCAGCTATGAGATTTGAGATGCAGCCCTACAGCACTGCTCTCAGTTTCTGGTCTCTGAGTCTTGTGCCATAACCACTGGAAGCAGCGCTGCCTAACTCTGCCTAAGTTAATTCAATTGGTTACAGCCAGCCTATTTTTTAAAAACAGCAAAAGGTTAAATCAGCGAGTGTTGGGAGATCATCAAAGCTGATTCTAGGGGAAATGGAGAAGTCTGAATGCAGCGGGGGGAGAGTCGGTGAGGACTGTAACCCCGAGCCGAGGCTTCTGGCAGGAGCCCTGCCTCGCGCTGAGCTGCCCGTGTGGAAACTGTGACTTAGCATGAAGGAGCATCAGATCATGTTCATTAGGCTGGAGCGTGAACTCAGAGAGGCACACCTCCTCCGAAAAAGCTCTTACTACTCCTGTGATTAGTGAGTGTAATTAGAAAGTCTGTGTTCACTGGAAGGAAACTGCTTTGGTCTACGCTCTGGTATAGATTAAACTGAAAACCGAAACGTCATCGTGTTTTGACTAATTGCTGTTGAAACTTTTCAGCAAAATGTCAAAATTTGAAGTGAGGCCACATCAGAAAATTAAAGTACAGTAAGTACATGGCTGGTATTTAAAAAAAAATAAAATCATATGGATGGATCTAAGGGAAAAGAAATTACCAAACACAGTTGCTTGGGTTCCATAAAATGAAATTCAAGTTCAGTATATTAAAAAACATGTGGACTGTATTTGAAAACATTTTATACAAAGGCCTGAGAGCCAAAATGGGAAAGATGTGGCTGCAGATAAGCTCTCATGTTCAGAACAGAGCATAGGTCATGGATCAGGCAGGAAAAAGGATAACTAAAGGCAGGATCACGTGTATGAGGGACTTCAGTAGTTTCAGAGATCTCACAGAGTATTTCTTCCCGAACTCGGTGAAGGAAGGGCTCCCATCAGCCTCAGTGGACTTTAGTTCAGGACTACACTGAACAAGATTTATGGGA
This sequence comes from Burhinus bistriatus, assembly GCA_013397275.1. Lineage (NCBI taxonomy): Eukaryota > Metazoa > Chordata > Aves > Charadriiformes > Burhinidae > Burhinus > Burhinus bistriatus. The sequence continues at coordinate 772,713 of VYXH01009539.1, forward strand.
GAGGTGGTTATAATTCTCAGGTTCTGCTCATTCAGAGGGCACTGGAAATTCCAGAGCTGTCAGGAAAAGGTACCTCGGCAACATTTTCTGGTTGCAGTGGTGAGAACGTCAATTAAAACTCTTTGAGTTTTGATTGCCAGCCCGAGTGGAGACACAATACTTTCTCTGTCGTACTGGTCTGCGTAAATGGTGTAAGCTGCATCGGTGGTACATATCCTAAAGCAAAGCCCTGATTTTGGTTGGTCTCTCTGCAGATCAAGTTTTCAAAGCTAACCAGGAGCCTAAAAAGGAAGGCAGAGACCTGGCATTCTCAAAAGTACATACCCTATTTTGGTACCCACCTGGTACCAAAGTTTATCCTGGGCAGTTTTCTTGTAACTTGTTAAAGGTTAATGAAACACAGCTCTAAGTATAACTAACAGTTTAATGCGAAACAATTGGAGGGAATTACCCTGTGATTGACTGTCTGCTGGAGACCGGGAAGGGTGTTTCAGTCAGTCTTTCCTGCTGAGGGCTGGTCTCTAGGGATCCTTTCTGTCAGCCCTTTGTTCACAGTCCTCTTCTCCGATATCTGCCATGACGGCTGGGTTTTTTTTATTCCTTTGCTTTACACCTGTTTTGTGTTAACAACCAGCAAAAGCTGAAGCATGACGAAGAGAATTTGTCATATTATTGTGGGTCTGACACACCCGAGGTAGGATGCTGATCAATCACCTACGGGTGGCTGGCTCGTCAGGTCGCACAGTCCGTGCACACATATCTTGTTGCTGAAAGCAAGTTAAAATCATCATCGATTTGCAGGTGGATTAAGGAATGTAATAGCATTCCCTTGCTGAAAGCTAGAATGTGGCCCATCAGCGAACGTGGTTGGATGGTTTCGGTGGGCTGCTTTCAACATGCCCGTTCCTTTTGTTTTTATAACTTGAGGAAAGGAAGGGCATTGCAGGTGCCACCCGGGACCTTCACTGAGATTTAGGTTAGGAAGTGGGCACTGCTGTAAAAAAAACCAGTTTGCACTGGTCACAGTATTTCCAAAGGAAGAGATTGCCAGACAAACAGAAACAGTTCCTGCCGCTTAATTGTTTTATCCTCAAAAAAAATGTGTCTTCTTAAAGACTTCCTTCAGTACTACTTTTCAGATAAAAACTGACCCCACTTATGCTGATATTGTCTGCAAATTACAGAATTTTAATAATTAATACTGTATACAGTATTTCTGTACATGTGTTTCTCACAAATGAGCTATTTTCTATAGGTGACTGAAAAGCCGATCAGGAAATGTAAGGGAATGACTCGGTGCCACTTTAGTTTTATTTTTTTTAAAGTCAGCACAATTTCCATCTGATGTGAATTACATTGTATGCTTTATACATTTTTGTTCTAAACTACCAGCACTAAAGAAGTTTGATTCTAGCAGATTCTTATCTTATTTTTTCCACGTGCATTATAGTCTCCCATTTACTGAATGAAATCTGGAAGGATTTAAAGAAAATTGTTTAAGAGGGAATAAACAATATTCATGAGATGCCTTCTGTCCTGTAGAGGAGACGGAGAATGCCAAGATTCCAGACTAATTCTTAGAAATAGCCGATTAGCATCACGACCTGCCTTGCAAGGGATTTCTCCCGCAGCAATTGAAAATGGGAATACTGGGTGGGAGCAACAAGAACGGGAAACTGCTGTAGCATGAGACAGAACGGGTATTTGGGTTTTTGCTTCAGAAGTAGCGGCGTGCATTGAGCTGTGCTGCTGAATTTGAGTTACAGCATTTTGTTGTGCTGTTTAAATTGCATCAGTAGCACTTACCAAGTTTTAATGTGGTTACCAATCTAAGCAAACACTTGTACTTTACAAATCTGTGTAGGCAAGTCTTTGCAAGTGATAGACTTCTTAAACCTTTTTGTTGTTGTCTATGTTCAAGTAGTACACATTCCTGGTGCAAAGAAAAAAGTTAGAGCACCTAAAATCCTAAATACTTTAACACATTAAGAATACAGTATTTCAGCAATTGATTGAGTTGGGAAAAAACTTGCAACGTTAACATTTGTCACAGAATAGAAAGTTCTGAGCTGTCATGATGCCTTAGAAGAGCTGAAACCCCAATGGTGTGTGACCCCTGTATCTCTGTGCCAAGCTCCTTGGGTGCACTGGGGTTTTTTCAGTGGTGCCCAGTGACAGGCCAAGAGGTAACGGGCACAAACTTGAACACAGGAAGTTCCATCTAAACATGAGGAGAAACTTCTTTATTTTGAGGGTGGCAGAGCACTGGAAGAGGCTGCCCAGAGAGGTGGTGGAGTCTCCGACTCTGGAGGCATTCCAAACCCGCCTGGACGCCGTCCTGTGCAACCTGCTCTAGGTGTCCCTGCTCTGGCAGGGGGGTTGGACTAGATGATCTCCAGAGGTCCCGTCCAACCCTGGTGATTCTGTGATTCCCTGAGATACTCCCCAAAGGGAGACGTGATAGGTCAGGTCGGTCTGGTGTGGGGGACCTACCCTGGGACTGTGCAGGGTGTGATGTGGCTCAGCTGGTGCAGCCCAGGTGGGCACAGATTACCCAGGTGCTGGGACCCCCACAGCTGCAGGAGATGATGAGGAGCTGGTTGGGCCCCACCCAGGGCTGGGCAGCACTGGGGCTGAGCTGCTCTGAGGTTTCTGTGTCCTGTTGGAGAACCCTGTGAGGGTGTGATCCTTGTTTCTGTCTCCAGTATGGCAGGATTATTTTTGTTTTTCCCCTGGATGCTGGTCTCGTTCTTGTCCTTGTGGCTGGGTAAGTAGATGGCTGTTGCATGCTGTGGGCATTGTGTGAGCAGGCTGCCTTGGGGTGGTGTGTAGATACTGGTGTGAGAATAAGCAGTGTCTTTGTTTTAAGAGGAAAAAGAGAAAGTCCTCAGAGGGTTCCAAGTATTAATTCTTCTGTAAGCCTAGTGTTGATTCCAGTTGTGTAGAATATGTTCTTGCAGATCTGGGAGAGAGAGAGAAGCTTACTAATTAATGTTTAAGTACCCATCTCCACAAGTACTCTGAAGTTGCTCTTTCAGCACAGAGTAACTGAATAATTCCAGGATTTGATATCTAAAGGTCTTTCAGCTGTAGGAGTAATATTAATAGGAGCTCTTTCCTTTCTTTCAGAGGTATTTAAAGGGGAAACTTCTGAGTTTAGAGTTGAGAATCTCTTACTGGTACAGGCCTGAAATCTGGCTGTTCTTGGTCTTAAGCCAATGCAATTTTTTGGTGGGAAATACCTTTTCTATTCAGTGGAAACTACTGTTTTTCTCTGGGGAAAATAGGAATGATTTTCTTTCTGTGCTGGAGTGTTTGAGCCCTAAATACAATGAGAAAATGTTTAACATCTAATCTCTGTAAAAACATTATTATCAGCTTTATATTAGTACTTCATGCTGCCCAGGTGGATGGTGATGTAAATGGAAAGGACTGATCCAGAAGAAGGGGGGATTTATTTAAGATAGTTTTAGACTTAGCACTACTAAATGCGGCTCCTCTGTTCCACTGTAGTGCTTAGGAGTGTTCACAGCTGGCTCGTCTGGAGACCATGAGCAGCACGGGCAGAAAGATCTTGCGTTTGCTCTTCAAAGATCTCCTGCCACAGATGTGGAGCCTAGGTAACTGGAGAGCAAAGAGAGGAGCTGTAACTTGCTGTGATTTTTCTGGAAAAATTAAATTGTATGGCTATAGATCATGCAACAGGGAAGTACTGGATAGTTTGTTTTGGACCAAAGGGCTTTCTCACCCTGTTCCAGCCTGTCTCCGTTCCATGACCCCTCTCGTCCCCACCATGAGACGTGCCAGGGTGTGCAATCCTCCAAACAGCTCTTGTGCTCCCAACCCCACTGGCTCCATGCAACACAAATACTTGACATCAAATCTGCAGGCCTCTCTTGTCTTTTGCTGGGTCCCCTTCTCTCCCTGCATACCTGTGCCAGGTGTTTCCTGCACATCTGCAGAAGACCCTGCCAAGGGAGGGAACGTTAATCTCTCTGGGTGCTGGGTCTGGAGCCAAAGGGCCCAGGGGCTCTTGCTCCTCAAAGAGAGTTTTCATCAATGTTGTTGTAGTTGATTAAGGAAACCCCTCAGGTCTTGTTTCATGGGTCTGGAGTTGTGTTTGCAAGGAGCAGTATTTGAGTATATTGTCTGTTACAATAACCGGTGTCACTTGGTAAGGTGAACTTACGTGTGAACTCGAACCGTAGCATGTTGGGGGGGAGCAGAATTCAGCAAGAAATGATTCACTTCTTGGAGGCAGTGCCTAGGTTTAGGACCAAAGGGGTTATGGAAGCTCAAGTATTTAACTGGAGGATCTTTTGTGGAAGAGTGTGGGAGAATGACAGAAGAGGTGACCACAGCCTTTGGGTTTTTTTCTAAAGCTTAAGAGCATAGAGGTTATCATTTCCACTTGTCAATCCTGAGCTGATTAAGTGAGGACAAAATGTTACTAGGCTGATGCAAGCTCTTTATCCAACATACACTCAAAGAGTTTTCTTGGAATGACATGCAGAGCTCCTAATAACGCCGTGTATGTCTTATTTGGGAGAAATCTGAAGAACCACATCTGAAAAATCTAGAGAGGGTGTATTGATCAGCGGAGGAAAACTTATTCTTTGGTTTGCTGGTATTTCTCGGATTTGATTGTTGCAAAGAAGGACAAGTACTGCAGAAAAACTGCTTCCGCTTCTCTGCTCTCGGCTGAGAAGCGAGAGCTGTGGCAAGCAAAGATTAGAGCATACAAGTGTATTGAAATTGGAAAGATACTTCTATCCAGATCTGAAGAAGCGTTTGGCTGCATTTAGCAATTTTTACATGCCTTAGCATGACCACCCAAGCTATTCTGTCACTTAAAGATTGAGTGTGGAGCTGGGATCCTGCTGCTGCTGTAGCAGAGACAAAGGGTGTTATAAACAGAAAAACACTCTGCTGCAATTTCTCGTGGCCGACATCAACATGGGAGGTGTAAACAAGAAGGAAATAAGGTGCCAAGAAACCTTTTCGAACTGAAATGCCACAAGACTTTTACCCGTTAGCTCTGCGCTGCCTGCAGCTAATGAGAAGACAGCCCTGCCTGTTTTCAGCCCGGTCAGTGAGACTAGGACCGCCGAGGTGATCGGAGCTCGGGCGTACCGCGGGCACCGGCGAGCAGAGGAGGGAGGCTGGAGGGAGGCTTGCAGAGGGCAGTGCCCGGCATTGGCGGCATCCCAGATGACAGCAGCTGGGCGTGGGTGACGCGTTGTGGGTGTTAGGGCTCTGGAGGAGCCTGAAGTTTGGATTTCTGGCTTGTGTTTCCAGCTTGCTGTGACATGCTGTTAGGGGTGCTCCTCTCTGAGAGAAGAGAGCGGTGACAACTGTGTTATCCTGGCTCAAATATTGCTGATCTTAAAGAGCTTCTCAGCATTGTTGCTGTTGTTCTGTTATTTCCTCCCTGTGGCTCTGTGACAGAGAACTTTTGTCATGCTGCTCTTCAGTGTGGGAACGAGTTTCTTGTCTAGGGCAGTGGGGAGGGATGTGCCCAGTGCTACCACAGTGGGATTTTGCTGTTCCACTGCAGTCTTTCGACTGCACGATCTGTAATGTTGTAAGAAGTTATAGAAAGCTCGGTACAGGTGGAGAGGAGTTTTCCCCTTCCTTCACTGCTGACCTGTACTGGGTAACTCACGAGTGCTCAAGCTAGGCTGGCTCCCTGGTAGCTTCCGTGCAAGACATGGCTTTTCCTCCAGACTTCTCCCACCTGAAACATGCTCTTTCCAAGGTCTGCCATTTTCCTTGCACTTCCAGATGCTGACTCTTCCCAGTTGGTGTGCTGCTCGTCTCTTGCTTTGCACCCTGTTTAGTGCAAGAATCCTCCCGGTGCGGGAGGAGTTAACTGCAGCGTTGCGCAACTGCCAGGCAGTTTGGTTTCTTGTGTCCTTATTAAAGAGGAGACACTGGCTTGTAAATACTCCTCTCTGAGGTATGATTATGCCTTCGACCACAGTGGGTCCAGACATCTTCCTATAATATATTTTGGCAGGGCTGAGTTGATCAATGAAGCCAGAAGCACGAGGAGGAAAACTGCAGGAAACTCTTAAGCTGCACTTAAAATCTCTCATCTAAGTTAATATTTCTGAAACGTGTTCTCTGCTTTAAATTTAGGCCTGGGGGAAAAAAATGTGCTGATACTATGAGTAGTCTGAGTCTCAAGCTCAGCAAGACTCTGTGCCAGTGAAGGGCAGCAAGCAGCTTTGAACAGAGGAACCAGAAGCTTAATGTTTCTAGCTGTTGAATGAGCGAATTGGGCCGTTGAGGAAGTGACTGAAGGCTGGAGTATGAGCACCTCCAAAGCCCTTCAGCGTATTCTACTCTGTCCCTTTACAAAGTCCGGTCTTGTTGTAATGAGTTCTTGAGGTAATGGCTTTTTAATGTATTTAAAGGAAACAAGACCACCCTGATTAGCTGTAGTTTTGTTTTCAAAAGCAGTTATGATTACTGGAAGGTTGTCACATGTCATGAATCACTCAGTTCTGTGGCCAAGGTATCGCAGGCTTGCTACAAAGCCATTAATTTTAATGGTTAGGCCTCAACTTCTTTCCCGTTTTGAGGCAGTTTGGCAGCTGAACCAAGCGTAAACATATCAGTGCATACTTTCCTACGGGAGTCGATGTCCTGGTAGTGTCAGTGTAAAGACCGTGAGATCCTATATCTGGCTGTGGCTATAGGGCTGGGAAAGGGGATGCTGCCAGCACTGAGAAGGCCAAGGCACACCATTATGTGGGTGCTGGGACTGGGGTCAGTGGTCCTGCCTCTGCACCGTCCCGTTGTCCATCCCTGCTAGCTGTAGTGGTTGACGTGTCCCTGCAGCTGTACAGTCTGAAGACCTGACCTGAAAAAACATGCTTTTTTTTCTTTTTTCCTGGTTGAATCACTTTGGACGTCCTGTTCCTTGTGAACCTGTAACAATTCATGTGGAAGAAATCTCCCCAGGAGTAATATATTTGTGGGGAAACCTATGGAGCAGTCTCGTGGAGGAGTGCACGGGAGCGTCTTCTCTGATAGGATGAGGGGTAATGGCTTCCAACTGGAAGAGGGTAGACTTAGATTAGATCTCAGGAAGAAATTTTTCACTGTGAGGGTGGTGAGACACTGGAACAGGTTGCCCAGAGAAGCTGTGGCTGCCCCATCCCTGGAGGTGTTCAAGGCTACGTTGCATGGGGCTTTGAGCAACCAGGTCTAGCAGAAGGTGTACCTGCCCATGGCAGGGGGGTTGGAACTAGATGATCTCTAAGATCCCTTCCAACCTAAACCATTCTATAATTCCCTTGAGCAAAACTGTGTAACTTGCCACAAAAATCTGCCATTGGATGTGGGCACCCCAGGAGTTGTACTGTGCCTTCAAAAAGCTTAATTGCCAGTGGAAATCCTTCATAGTTGGGCCGTAGCTTTTCAGGACTGTTATTGAGGAAAGTTCTCTTTTTGCATTTTGTTCTGTATTTATGTATGTACAACACAGTTGGACTAAAGACACAAAATGGAGATCTGCTAAATGTTGTGTCAACATATATATGGTTGAATGGCTTGGTGTGAAGTCCGTAACACTGTCAGCGTGCTCATGTTAGAGATCTCACTGCATGTTGGACTGAATTTTCTGGAGTGACCGGTGCCTGCAGAAAGGCGTGATACAAGTTCTGATTTCTTGAAGGTGGATACATCGTTTTAAAAGGTGTTTCAAGCTGAACACACACAATTTAAGCCACCTGAAATGCTAATTTTCAATTTCTTCCACCTGGTGGGGGCACATGAGTGACTCTACACCTGCACGGCTTGACAACATGACAGTGGAGGTAAAATACCTTGTTATCAGTTAAAAGATTAGTCACTCTGCAAAATCTTTGCAGTTAAATGCCATCCAGGTAGAAATACCAGCTGAACTTTAATTCCAAAGATGGGCACTGCTTCATTATTTGAAGATGTTTGCTACTCTTGTGATCAGCATGAGTCATGCTTTTCATGAGTCTTCATATTTGGCAGTTCCGAGCACAGTGCTGGGTGTGTATTTCATTGTCAATCTCCTTTAACTCATTTTGTGTTCTCTGGCATTAATCTTTTCATGTCAATGTTTTCTAAATCTAATCCAGCACAGCCTCTGGAAAATAAAGCAATTGTTTAAATTGATGGTTTTGAACAAAATAAATCATAAATCAGTTCATAATCTTTGAAACCTCTTTTCATCTGGAAAGTTTGATTTGTTTGTTGTTTTTTTTTCCAACCCCCCGGAATGTGATTATAGAGCGTAGATTAGAAATATGCAAGAAGACCATGCCACCTGCAGGTGCTGGAGAGAGGGTGCATTTCTCAACAGCATCCAGCGCTGGCAAACCTGCTGAGCCACCTCTCGCAGTGGTCTGCGGGTGATCAAAATAAACATGCTCAGTTTGCTTTAGTACTTCAGCAAGTGAAAGGTATGAAATATAACAGAGATTGTTCTTCCTGAACCCCCATGTTAACCAGTCTTGACTAAATGTAAGTGAAAACAGCTCAGATGGGGCAGGATCGGTGGAGCATAGCGTTCCTTTTTGTTGCCTTCACAGAAAGCAGCATGTGCAGCTCTAGGTCTGAGGTCCCCCATGGACCGACACCCCCATGCTTTGGTGTATTGGCGTGTGTAGTAACTGGTGTTCCTCTCTTAATGAGAGGATAGTGTCCGACAGTATGTCTGGGAGGTAAAAAGATGGAGCTGTGTTTCTGCTGAGGGTGAACTGGTATGCAGCTCAGTGAAGCTAGTCGGACTTTTTTTGACTGCGCACTGTCAAATTTGTAGCTGTCTGGGACTACCTTCAGTCTGAACCCCAAACTGGTCAGGTTGCAAAAACAACGTAGTAGCATCGCTGGAAGCCAAGCTGCTTTTCAAGTTTGAAGCTGCCTACCAGTAAACCTTGAAAACAGTGAGAAAGAGCGTGGCGGGGGAGTGATTTAAGGAGAACAAAACAAGGTAATGGAAGACAGCATGTGTTGCTAATTACCTGCCATTCTGATTGCTGAAGTAATTTTTCATCCGTGAGCTACGTGGTCAAATACAGCAGCAAACCAGGAGTGTACTTTCTAGCTTGTGGGCATGTTAAATACTGGGAATTGACGTTATGTCATTGCTGCTACAGGTCCTCCATTTAGAATCGTTGTGCTGTAGCTTGGGGAATGCCTCTGGAGCTGGGTAGTTCATCATAAATCGTAATTGCATGAAGATGATCTGCAGTAGCTCCCCAGACTCAGTTTCCACTTGTAATTGGCAGATGAAAGAAGCCTCAGAACAATTACCTGATATTAATTATGTCAAAGACTTTTTGGATTCTCCTGGTCTTTAAAATCTCAGTTCTTGACGTGACCAGAGAGCTTTGTGCAGGGAAAGGAGGAGGAAAAAGGTAACTCGCTCTTTCAGCAGTTCTAGCCAGAAGCTGACCTGTACACCTGGCATCAAAGAACATCCTTCAGCAGCTCTAGCTCTTGAAGTCTCATGGTCTCCAAATACCGCATCAGTGTATTAGGTCAGCAGCAGCTGGGCCTGAAGCTTGATGCTGGCCTTCCTGGAGAAGAAAGCAGAGGGCTCAGAGTTGAGCATGTGATGTCTTGCTAGGCATTCACAGAATCCAGTGCGGTCCTGCCTACTTACGCCTGTAAGAGAATTTAAGCTCTTAATTTAAATACTTATGAATAGTGGGCTGCAAACTGTTAGCAGGTACGGAAAATTCAACCCCTGAAACAAAGTAGCTGTGCCATACCCACTTCAATGGAAGAGGAGCATTCCAGAGCTGCGACTTTTACTGCATAATTTATGCTGTGAGGATAAGAGGGGAGATGTGTTTTTAGTATGGTATGGACACCTCTAGTGTACCAAAGCTTTGAGTTCTAATTTTGCAGAAAACGTCTCTATGAAGTGTAACTGCTCTTGCAGGTGAGACTGGACAATAATGCAAGCCTTATTTTGGCAGCATCCTTTCATAGCTCAGGAGAATGTTAAGTAGGAGAATGCCCTGATAATACACCTCCTCTCAGCCACGCTATCTGCAGTTACCGAGTCGTGTGCGCTGGGAGGCAGTGAAGAGTTCCACTAATTCCAGAAAAACCCTGGATCAGAGAGGCTGTGCTGGAGGTATGTTGTGTGTAGAATGCACAGTTTGTCTTCTGGGCTAGCGTGGACTGCTCCTGTATGCTGACAGTTCTGCTTTTTCCTTGCCCTCTCTGACATCTAGCTTTGCAGCAGCTGTGGTATGGAATGGCAAGGGAAAATGGGAATTAATAGTCCCCACACCAAGGAACTAATCTGCAATCTGCGAGGGCAAAATCATTCTTTCTGCCTTGTTGCAGGGGGTGTAAAGCCCGCTGGTGGATATCGGTCACTTGATGTAAAACTGGAGCAAGCCTGCAGCTGAAAACGGACACAAGTAGTAACTCGGGCTGTGGGTGGAGGTTACAAGGTTGAGATTTCTTGGATTTTTCACCCTATGGTTCAGTCTGTGGTGGGTGTAAGGACTGAGTTGGTGCTTCAGCCTCCCAGCCTGTGGGGCATCAAGTTTAGTTGCTTTCATTTCTCAATGCCTGTTTTCATGAATGCTGTCAGCGTGTAGTATATTTGCCACATCTACTTGTCCTTCGGGTTTACTGGAATCCAGGCAAAGGCTTCCATGCACAAACATACACGTGATCGAATATAAACCTTGTTTTCTTAGGAATCCAGGCAGGGCAAGTGGAAGTAGTTCAAATATAAATACAGACCTCCCTTGCATTGCTCCTGTTTGCATCCCAGTGTCTGTGGGGCTGCAGAGAGAAACCATCCTCTGAGGGTAGCATGAATAATGGCACTCGCACTCTTTTAAAGCAGGGTAATAATATGCAGTATTTATTGTATTTGCTTGAATGCTCAAAAATTACGTGTTTTGCCTGAAAGCTATACTCGGCCTGGCCCCTGGAGGGCACCAACAGCCAACGTTACCTTTTCTTCCCTGGCCTCTTAGCTATTGCTCACTGACATCCAGGCTGTGAAGATGGCAAATACATCCCCATGTATAGATTAAATTGAACTTGCTTTGCCTTGCATAATTTGGAAATTCAAAAGACCAATTTCTTCATGTAATTGAAAACCGCTACATTTCAGGCCTATTCGTTGAATCAGTATTTCCAGTTAGAATTCAAATTAATCTTTCTACCTTTAAACAAGATAACGAGGGTGTAGTTATATTTACTCAGCCTTTTAACAATCAGGTTCAGTGTAGCTGCATATGATTAACTACACATACACAATTGCAAAAGGTTGGTATGGGCATGACTTAAGTCATAAGGAGAATTCATCTCTTAAGGCTGAAAATCTGAACCGACAGTTCAACACTCTGCCTAATGCCGGCGTTCCTCTGGAAGGAAAAAGGAAGAGGAGGAAGGCGAAACAACCAGCCCTACATAAGAGTCTTGTCAGCTTGTGTATACCTCCCTCTGAATTTTTTTTAAATTTAGCCTGGAGTCCTTTTGCTTTAAAGTTGCATTAATGCAACTTTACTGGATAACTTCCAACACCTGTCAAAAAGAGACATGACGTTGGAGTATGTTTGTGGAGCACATCTGTGTGGCTGGATTCTGTGTGGGTTGGTCAGCTGGAAACACCAGTTTGAAGTTGGTGCATGGAAACATTTATCTGGAGCATGCCCTGCTCTGCATCACGGGCATCTGTCGTGGTGGTTGGTAAATTGGGTGGAAAAGTCCCTAATTATGTGGAATACCAATAGATGGGTTTTAAGAGCTCACCTCTACAAAGAGAAGCTTAAGGGATAATTTGACCTGTCTCACCTTAAGTTTAGGCACCTACCCGAAACTTTATGTGGACTTGCTTGATTTTTGGAAGGGCTTGGACTGATTCTTGTCTTCATAGATTGTGTAACAAGGCAGAGCTCCTGAAGTTCAGGAAAATTAAACTGGACCCACAAAAATGATCAAGTTTTGGTAGTAGAAGGCTTTTCGGTCTCATTAGTACAAGGCCCAGAGGCTGAATGTTGAAAAGCGTCGAGTAAATCTGCAGAGAACCAAGGAAAGGAGCAGCTGGTCTCAGGCTTTGGTGGATTCTCCATGACTTACAACATCCAAATGGAGATCAGATACCTTTTTGAAAGCTCAGCTCTAATTCCAAGATTAATTATGGGAAGTCCGATCTTCCCTGTGTTATACAGGAGGTCAATATGAAGAATGTGAGGGTTTTTTTTAATACATTAATATAAAAGGGAAGTTGCACAAGGTTACATCAGACAGGTTTGAGGGCAGATGCTGTTTTGCTGTCCTGCCTTCCTGCGATAAGGTGCTGAACGAGTCCATGTGCCCTGCAGCTGGTTTCCCAGCACCTTGTGTGGGACTGGATTTTGTGATGCTTAAAAACTTGCAGTTGTTTGCCCAATGGCTAGGAGGCACGGTGAGTGCCCCGGTTTTCCCTGCAGGCTGACCCGCAGGGAAGCAGATGCCTCGTACTGTGGTTCTGCTGGCAGTGTCCTTTGCTGAATGTGAGAAGTTTCAGGGGATTTTTCATTCTTTTGGGGGATGGGAGTAAATAAAAAGACTGTCAATGGGAACCGTTGGTGCTCAGACTTAGCACGGTTTGACTGCAGTGGGCTTGTGATCTCTGACAGCGTGCCTGTAATCCACGTGAACTGATGCTCTTTCGTTGCCGGTGAGGCTAAGTTGTGTTTCCTCGCATTTGCAGTGGTCTGAGACCATGCACGTAGGCAGCGGGTGCACAGTAACTGCTTAAGTCGTGCTTGCTTGATTTGTGTATGAGCGTGAGGTCGCATACGCAGGGCACCCTGCAAATGATAACTAGTTGTTATAGCTTCATGAGCAACAGCCGTACAGAGGTACCCTGAGCTGGGGTTGTAGGTGCGTGTTTGGGTTGCACTGTCACATCTTCTTAGCTGAATCTGGCCTGCCAGCTGGCTTGTGCGAACAGGCAAGAGGCAATTTTCTAACAGGCTTCTGCTTTGTGCTCTATCAAGCAATCTATGGCTCGTGCTTCATTAACTGAAACTTGCATTCTCATTTATACTTGTGCAAAAAAGTGAATATTCAATTTTACATGTATGTTTACAGGTAGATACCAATGTGATATAACACTCTTAAGGAAGGATGAAGTACTTCTTTGTTGGCTGCTATGCTAATTGTCCTCCCTGTTGTTCATTTACAGGTCTGGACTGGGTTATCTCTCCATCTGTATCTGTTGCAATGTCAGCAAGCACAAGCCACGATGTGGCAGGTTGTTTTAATTTGCAATGGGGACTGTCTTTGGCTCTATGGATAAGAACACATCTTTAAATACTCCCTGCCTCTACTGAGCTGAGTGCTTCTGATTTCCAGCTCTGCAGTGCACGTAGGCACTTGGCCAGCAGGATCAGAGCTGGGCCTACAAGGTAAGTGTGAGCAAATTTATAATGAAATCATTAAATTCATGTAAGTGGTTCTTTGCCTGTCCAGCATCTCAAATTGGACCATGGATTTGTTATTTCAAGTAGTAACATCACTGCGCTGTTGAACTAGCGTGGTGATGTCGGGTGGGATTTGCTAGTTCTTTGGGCATCTTCACTGCAGGACATGAGTCTGTCAAGGGGAATCTGTGTTTTGGATATGAGAAGAGAAGGAGATAGAATTTGCTTGGGCATCCTGCAAGCAGTCCTTGTGCTGCTGTGAACTGTTAGGGATTAAGTAGAGAGTCACCTATCCCTAATCCATCTCCTGAATTACTCTGCTGTGCCCGGCATAAACTGGAAAGAGAAGAGATTGTGTCCTAATATACTTTTCTTGTCAGGCTAGCCATTGAGCTTGCTGTGTGAAATCCTCCCCTTGAGTTACTACGGGGGTTTATTCTGGATGGCATCCTGCATATGTTTTTCAGTCACAGACTGGAATAATTCCAGGGAAGATGCTCTGTTCTGTTGCCTAATTAATAATACATCTCTTTAAAAAAATAAATAAAAAATCAATGCATATTTAACTGATAAGCTAGAGCAGCTTCAAAAGCACCGTTTCAGTCCACGAGCTGCATAATGCAGTGCTGTGTTACTCTGAAAATCCTAACTAGAACAAAACTTTGGATGTGTGAGGCTGCATTATGCTTCTAAAGTAGTCGAATGGTTTAATGTGTTGACTTTTCATGACTCTTCCATCACCCTCCCTCCCTTGGAGAGAAAAGATGGAAAATACAAAGCATAGTAGCTTAGAGAGTTAAGGTAAAAATCTCCTTTGTTCCCTTTCTGAAAGGGATTTGTAAGTACGATGAAACCTGCAGCAGCAAGGTGAGGTCATAAAGCTGCTGCCCAGCGTTGCCTCATCCTCAACCAGCTGTTAGTCAACAAGCTGCTCTGGAAAGCAGCTTACGTGACTGTTCTCTTCTGTTGAGGAATGCAGGGTAAAATAAGGTGTAAAACTAGGATTTGGGAGGGGAATTTTTTATCTACTGCTATCACTGTCACTGTACAACGCTGGCCGATGCTTTTCATTGGGCAGTTTCTCGGAACGAGGTAAGAACTGAGCTTTTAGCTGAACTTTTGCCATTGTCACTTCAGCTGATTCTCATAAAAGCTGCTGACACCTCGTTTTGTAATGCTTAACTTTACTGGGGGAGAAGAAAAATTCATTATTGCAAAGCCTAAACAGTTGTGAAAAGCCAGGTGGTTTTTTGATTCATTCCTGGCAGTTATTCCTCACCAACATGGACTGTTGACATGGGGAGAGTAAATGACATAGGTGTGGAGTCCTAATATGAGCATCCCCAACAGACAAAGTTTCCTCTTGTTTGTTGTGTTTTTGTGTGCGTGTAGTTTTGATTTTGTTTTGGTTGGGGGTTTTTTGTTT
>VYXH01009539.1:797414-817757 GCA_013397275.1 Burhinus bistriatus
TTTTAATCTGTAGACTGTGAATCATTGGTGGGAATCAATAGAATTTAATCCAAAACTTCTGCTGAAGGGTTTAAGGAGTCTATAAAACACATAGAGCATGCAAAAAAAAAAAAAAAAAAAGGCACCAAGACCCCTCTGACTGCCTGAGATATGAAGTGGGCTGGGTTGCCAGCTCCATCCGAGAGAGCAGCTGCTCTAAGCCAGTGCTGAGCAGAGGCTGAGTTGAATTCTAGTCCACTTCTCCAGCTCACACAAGACCGGTGAGAGCTCCACCAGGGTCAAGTAACGTGGGGTTCTGCGTAAGTAACTTTGCACCAATTAGTCTCTCGGTTCCTTATAGCAAAGCAGAAGGTGGGGAGGGGAGCAGTGATTCATGCACAGGGTATTCCGGTCTGATGGATGTCTGTGGTCAGCTGAATGCACCGTTGTTAGGATGTTTTCACCTCGCAGTGTGGGCTAGGACTGGGCGGCCAACTGACTACTCTCCACACTCTTGTAGGAGATGTTGTATCTGGCTGTAGCTGTAAGTAACCATCAGAGGGCTGGAATTCCCAGAATATGGAGTTCACAGCATAACAAATGAGTAGCCTTGATAACTGCTTTCTGCCTTTAATATCTAGCACCTGGAAACATAAGTCCATAGTAATGTGAGCTATTCCATGTAGCTGTTTTAGGAATGCATATGGCTTAGCTGTAGGCAGTGAGTTAAAGGCGTTGTGAAATGCCATCTGCCTGCTTATATTGTGTATTCTAAAACAGCAAACAGCTCGTACTTGGTTTTGCTCAGGTTTATCTCATTGCTTGTGGGTCTTTTTTCTTCTTCCAATAGTTTTTTTTGACTCCATCTTCAAGCTTTTACTTTCAGCTTTGGTCTTGCTTGTATCTAAAAGCAAACGTTAAAGGTATGTGGACAAGATAGTAACTTCTGTTGCATCCAGCGTACTTTAAGGTACACATTTTGAAATTATTTTTAAAAACAATATGCAACAAGTGTTTTACTGTGAAACATAAACAAAAATTACTGTCTTTTGTACAGAAACTTTTTCTAAGTTGCGTAAAAATCAAACAACTGTGCTGCACTGCATCAGCACGTATGTTTTGTGAATTAAAAAGTATACTTTCTGGGATGATCTCCCATCTGCTGCTACCTCTGATAAATTTAATGCTGGCTTCTGAATACTGAAACACTAAGATGCTTTACTCTGGCATGTGCTTGACAAGTAGATCTTGTACCTCGCAGGCTGACCCTCTTGTGGATGACTGCTCGTGAAATATGTAAACAATAGGAGATTTTGTGAAGTCTAACAAGCAAAAGGAAACATGTTTTATTTGTAGTTTAGAAAAAAATCCAAACCTCCACACCCACAAAACTCCCCCTTTTTCTGCTAGCCTGTGCAATAATGTCTCTCCTGTATTAATTTACTTTAAAGTGAATTTTTTAGCAGCCTGATAGGTGGGCAGGTGATAAAGTTTACACCTAGTGAGGAGAACCTCACTTTTCCATTTGCCATTAAATCGCTGCAGAGCTATCATGTACGACTACAAAATCCAACTGATGGGGGTAATCTGCTCCCCACCGGTGTTATGGGTGTCTGATCCAGCTCCTGGCGCCGGGCTGAGAGCAGGGAAGGGTGAACTGGCAAATCCCTGGAGAGGAGACTGGAGCCAGTGTGGAACTGTGCTGGAACTAGACTCACTTATGGGGAAATGCCGCGATGTTGGTGTATAACCCAGCCCGCGGGAGACACCTCGGTGCTGGCCACCTCGGGCCAAGGGTGGCAGGACCGGACTGAGCCGCGAGGCTGTGTTAGAGCCTTTGGTCACAGGAGTGCTCCATCCTGCAGGGCTCGTGCAGCCATAGCTGGAACCAGTTTGGGATCGGTTATGCACAGGGGTGAGTCATATTTATTTGGAGACAGAACCTTACTTCTGGTTCCCGTTTCTATCATGCAAAGTAGTTCCCAGTAGAGGAGACAAGATAATGTAATTTTTTTTTTTTTAAAAAAGTTCAGTTAATATTTTGAATATGAAGCTTTAAAATTTGTTTTGTTCTCATCGTTCCTCCTTAAAATTGTTAGATTATTTGATCTCCAATTTGCAGAAGCCCCATTGCTGCCTTCATTTTAAGGCAATTTTGTCTTACAGAATCTGGAATAATTCCACAGAATTTCAGTAGAAGTCAAATCTCGCTCCAGTTTTGGAACATTAAATAGCTGCTGCTTTGGGTTTTGGTTTGGCCAAAGTAATGAAATCAAGTATTTCAAATATCTTGCTGATGGCAGAGGAACAGCTCCAGCACTTCTCCCAGTGGGTTGCTCAGTGTTCTGGGGAGATTGGTACTTCCATTCTGGGCAATACTTCAGCCAAGAGCAGCAACTGTCCTAAAATGCTTCTGATGATCTATGATGGCAGAGAAAATCCACTGAAATTTTTCATTTCTAAAAGCTGAGCGGTTCGCTCCTGCAAACGTGATTATGGATCGAAAATGATGGTGCTCAGGACACAGCTGGATCAAGCATATGATTTCATTGTGTCTCTATTTCCTTGCTTCTCCATTGTCATGCACTTTTGCAGTCATTTAATACCTTGTAGGCTGATTGTAAAGTGATTGCAAAATAGAACAAGCAGGTGGTTTCGATGGTACTTTGCGCTCATTTTAAACTCTCTTCTTGTAGCTGCGAATGAACGCAGAGCTGAATCAGGGCCCCAAACATGTATTTTACTGTAGGATTTTATTTTTAATGTGTATCAAAAGAAAAATAATATTTTAATATTATAATATCACTGAAAACCCTTGTAATACAATGAACAGCACAGTGACTTATTCAGGAAGGTTCAAGGTATTTAAGACATCCCCATTATTGTCCTGTAGCATTTTTTCTCCTTAAAATGCCACACAAAAGTGCATCCACAGGCTCTGTGCTAGGCTCTGACCTACAAGTGTGGGTAAATGAGTGAAATGTAATGCTCGTGAAAAAAACCATGAAGGCAGTCCTTTTTCTCTCAACTATTCTGCTTGATGTGCATGCAAGAGGTGAATTAGTACTGTGAGGAGAAGTATGGCACATCATCATAAGCACACCGATTGTTTTCTCACTGCCTGGAGGTGGTGTTTTGAAAACTGTAGTTGAAAATAGCTTCAGGCAAGGCCGTAAAAGTTACTAAAAAGTCCGGTGGTCTTTTTTTGGGGAAGTAATTATGGTTAATTGGCAGGACTAACCAGAGAATAAAAAGGTTCCCTTTAATCTCTCTACTCTTATTAACTGGAAATCATCAAAGTAAGGAAATCCCTATAAACAAGTGTTGTCCTGTCTATGTCAATATCTCCAAACATCGTATTGTCCATAGGTATTTGTCTGGAAATGTATGCAGAAGCAATGGAGAGCTGGATACACAGGGGTGCAAAAAATTACTTTGCCTTCAGCAGCCTGAAGATCAGTAAACAGAAAATAGTCATTTGGGAAGTACACGTAAGGTGAAAATATTGAACATGTGTGGTAAATCGGTACCAATGGAACTGAAACACTAGGAAAAACTCTAAAATACCTTCCTTTCCTGAAAATAATGATGGTAGCTTCGGGAAAGCATATAGCTTAAGGGAAATTCATCTGATGGCTGCCCAGGATTAAAACCTTTTTCAATAAAAGCAGGAATTTCATGTGCTTTAAAGGAGTAACTTTAAAAAAGAAATCCTCTTAATAGTCTTATCTTACGGTGGGAAAAGGAGACAAAGGCTGTAACTCAAACAGCACGGGAATACACATTATTACCTTTCAAAAGATTTAGGCTATCTCTACTGTAGCGTTTCTGCTGATACAGCTCTCATGCAGGTATGACGTATGCCACCAAATGTTACCTGTTTATCACATCCTTCATAGCTTAGTCCATGCCGTTTGAAAAGATGACAAAATTTTTTTATTTTCATACCGTTATAACTGTCAGTGGTCTTGGCAATACGGTGTGTTAGCTGGTGCTTGTGGGTATCTGTTTTTCTCCATGAGAGGGTAGAGGATACAACTACCTGGTAGAGGTTGGTAGGGAGCCCTAGTTACCACTGGCATATGGGATTTAGGTCAACTATAATACACATCTGTGCTGGGCGTACAGTTCTGTACATCTCACAGAAGATACCTACATAATATTTCTGTTATTCCAGAAAAGCTAAACAATTGAGCAGTTCCTAAATAACCTCAAAAGCTTGGGACAAGTAGCCAATCTTTGTACACGAAGATGCCTGAAATGGTTTTTGGATGCTCAGAAGCGCTGCTGAAGGTGAGGCGTGAGACATGTTTCACTGAGCTCTGGGAGAATTTCAAATAGGCCTTTTTTTTTTTTTTTTTCCCACATCCTGTTAGAAAAAAGGTGATGCTGGGCAACCACATGGATAATCCACCGTGACTGCTTCAGTCTGGCGCAGACTGGTGTGAATCTGTACATTGGTGCACAGGCTGAAAGCTGGGAAGGGGCAATTATTTTAATTGAAAGGGCTTAGCAATACCTCTTGACTCAGAGGGTGCCATTAGTATTACCTTTCACCATCCAAACAGGTCTTGTTTCACAGATTTCACCATTCCCTTTTCTTCCAGCCACTAATGTAAGACAAGTGAACTATATTTTAGAGAGGCAGCTGGGAGAACTAGATGCTAATGCTAAAATGTTCTGTTACAAGTTGGTTTTCAAATAATGTAGCACTTGCAGCAGGCCTTTAAAAAAAAAAAAAAAAAGAAGAAAAAAAAAAAGAGAAAACCCCTCTGATAATTTTACTGCAAAATGGATACTTCATCTCTATAGAGAATAAAAGTGTCATTGATCTCTATGATAAATTGTATCTTGGTGTCTGAAAATATAGACCTTGGGTTTTTTCATTATAAGGATGACCTTGCCTCTATTGTAAATCAAATGTAACCAGGGATTTGTGGCTCTTATAAGATGTACGGAGGGGGGAAAAAATTACTCTGGAGCTGCAGCCCATTTTGGGACTGAAGGTAAGGGCAGAGCTGCTCAGTTTCATCAGGCTTACATCGGGATGGATTTCACTCCCTGTTGGATGGATGCTGCGTACTGCCCGCTTTCCAGACTTTCCAAAGTATGAGATAAAAGGAGGAGCAACACAGGAGAGTTTGCTCTCTGGCCAGGAGGGGGTAGAGAAGTGGTGATTCTTCTTTAATCAGAAGAATTTCCAGAAACTTCCTCCAGACAGGGTTTGTGTGCCAACGGTCTCCTGTGGAGTGGTCTTTCTGTTTATTCATCAATACTTCAGTGGTAGTCAAAGCTCGATAATACAAAGCGTTTCTCACTTCGCTCCTCTTAGACTTTGAATTAAAAACACAACATTATTACTTAATTTCATTTTATAAATGGAGAAAAAAACCACATAGAGTCTTAAGAATTAAATAGGTTTAAATTATAGCAAATTTCAGAGCACAGTCCCCTTTGCAGGAGCCCAAAACTGATGCTAAAGAGATCGCTTTTTGAACTGGAGCCCTAATTGGAAAACCAGCATGTTGTGTGCTAAATAATGCTAGCTATTTTACTTATCACTTTCCAGTCCATTATCTCTGATCTCAACCAGTGTTTTGCCTGTCCTGTTTCTTAAATGGAAACTAAAGCAAAGGGAGCCTGTCCTAAAGACAGTGGTTAAAGCTGGGATGGATTACAGACTGATGACTCCTGCCAGTGCCACAGGGCAGTGGTTTAGTGGACACTTTAGGCCTGGCTTGGAAGCCCTTTGTGTAAGGAGAAAACAATCTTGGAAATAGTTAGCATCATTAGAAAGAAACCCCTGGTCTCAAAAATTACTGGCATGTCAGTAAAACCTTCAACAGTTTCAGTCAGAACTTCACCAGTATTAAAATGTATTAATTTTCCAAATGGTGGAGCTGGGTGACCATCAGACTTGGGGCTTTGTTAGAGTTTGATGTTGATGTTAAACTTTGCTGTAGGGAGTTTGGGAAATGCAGGTGTGTGCTTTTGTCAGGCATACCAGATAGATGTCTATTGAGTGCGTGCCTCACAACTATGAAGGGAGCAATGGAGGCAAAAAAGGCTAGGGTTCTTCCATTATATTCCCTTCTCGGGATCATCTTTGGGCCATGAAAGTGATCGGAGCATTAGAGCACGTCTTCTATGAGGACAGGCTGAGAGAGTTGGGGTTGTTCAGCCTGGAGAAGACAAGGCTCTGGGGAAACCTTATAGCAGCCTTCCAGTGTCTGAAAGGGGCCCACAAGAAATCTGGAGAGCGACTTTTTACAAGGGCATGTAGTGATAGGACAAGGGGTAATGGCTTCAAACTGAAGAGGGTAGATCTAGAATAGATATTAGGAGGAAGTTTTTCACTCTGAGGGTAGTGAGGCACTGGCCCAGGTTACCCAGAGAAGCTGTGGATGCCCCATCCCTGGAGGTGTTCAAGGCCAGGTTGGACGGGGCTTGGAGCAATCTCATCTAGTGGGAGGTGTCCCTGCCCATGGCAGGAGGGTTGGAACTAGATGATCTTTAAGGTCGCTTCCAACCCAAACCATTCTATGATTCTGAGGTTCTCAGGATGTGGGGCGTCTTTGATACAAACAGATAAGTCTTTCCCTGGTCTGCATTAGCATAATGTTGCATGGTATATTGTGTGGTCCTTCATACTGTGCACCACCCAGCCACAGTCTTGTTAGATGTTTTTAGAGTTAAGTCCCAGTAGATAATCTAAGTTTAAGTAGGAAAAGACTTAGTACTGGCCAATCTTCTCTACCTAGCACTATTCATAGAATCCTTTAGGTTGGAAAAGACCTTTAAGATCATCCAGTCCAACCATTGACCCTACTCTACCAGGTTTGCCACTAAACCATGTCTCTAAGCACCACATCTACACGACTTTTGAACACACCTAGGGATTGTAACTCAACTGCCTCCCTGGGCAGCCTGTTCCAATGTTTGATAACTCTTTCAGTGAAAAATTTTTTCCTAATGTCCAGCCTGAACCTCCCCTGGCACAACTTGAACCCGTTTCTTCTTGTCCTATCGCTAGTTACTTGGGAGAAGAGACCAGCTCCCATCTCACTACAACCTCCTTTCAGGTAGTTGTAGAGAGCAATAAGGTCTCCCCTCAACCTTCTCTTCTCCAGACTAAACAATCCCAATTCCTTCAGCCACTCCTCATAAGACATGTTCTCCAGACTAGATTCCCATCTGGTCCCTTTGAGATGGCTAAAGTTTAAGCCAGTGTCAAGCTAGGAGCTAGCAGGTCAGGTCGTAGCTTCCTGTTAGGAGATAGACGTGAATTTGACCTGCTTGTAGGGACACTAGTGCCTGTCCATCTTTCTCCTGTAGATTTTCCCAAAGGTGCAAACGAATGCAACTCCCAGATTACTGCATTTGAAATGTTTGGGGTTTTTTTGTTTTGGTTGTTTTTTTTTTTGGTGTTTTTTTTTTTGAAAGCTGAATGGTACCATTGATTTCCATGGAGACAAATTCACTTCTCTGATGCTGAACTACGTTATTCATGAGGCCAAATTCTTGCTTCCCTCACATTCCTCCTGTCATCTTTAAGTATTTCCCGTTTCAATGATAGAAGATAGTCCTACAGACATCGCTCCTCATCCATCCGGTGTGCTCAATAAGGCAGGATCTTAAAATTGAAGATCCTGTTCATGTAATTAAAGACCATATCATTATGCACAGGCACAAGAGGGTGAATTAAGGTTGCACAGTCAATCTTAATTCTGGCATTTTCAACTTTCAGGTGCCTGACTTCGTGTTTTTAACAAGGAGAGAATATGATTACTGCTACTCTCTCCACTGTGTCCCCTTGCCTAAGTTAGAGGAATAAACACTGAGGTGGTCACATTTTGTAGGGAAATTGTGTGGTAACTTTGCAACATAATATTCTTTTAAAATAAACCTTTTCTGCTTTTTTTGAGAGTTCAGTTTCAGGTACCTGACCCCCCACAGGGGGCACACATGCAGTTTCTTTGCAAATCTTGGCTTTCAAACTGGACCAGCTAGTTGTTTCATTTGGTAATTTAAAATCCTCATATCAGGAATGCTTTCTGCTTGTGCCATTACTGTTTCCCTGGGAAGTTATTTTTCTATTTCGATCTTCTTCAGAGCTACCAAAAATACTTTTGTGTAGTTTTAGTAAGAGAGGAGTGAAGATGCAGTGAACCTTGATTTATGCAACTCCCCATCAGGAATGTACAAAATGCCTCAGTTGAAGGGGGAAAATATGTCCCAAGCTACACTAGAAAGCATGGAGGGCTTTGCAAGCAATTTAGGTTATTATACTGTGCCCAGTATTATATTGCTGTGATATTACTAATATGGCTTCAGAGTCTGCACAAGCACCGTCCCTAGAAAAGAAATGGGGGTTTTGCCCACTGCTGCAGTGTTGGTAGCAGAAACGCGCTGTTGGCATCGCAGGAGGATGCGGTTCGCTCGTACTACCTCATGGCACGAGCGATGCCCTCTGCTAAGTGGAGGGAGTGGGGGCACTGACGTGTCTAAATCATGCAGTATCGTACCTGCCTGGAGGCAGGTTATTCCTACTGCCACAAGCATGTCCAGTATTTGTTCGTGGATGCGGACCCAAAATGCAGAATGTCTGAAGAGAAACAACTACACTTTGTATTCAACAGGCGTTTTTATTTCTTTTTCAATATGCTTCTGAGCTGGAAGATTGGGCTGTACCGAGAGTCTTGGCAATGACCTCAGAGCAGAAATGGCTCGTTGTTTTACAGGGCCTGACTGCAGCAAGGGTTTTTAAAGTGCTGTTAAAGGCAAATGGCAGTGCAGGGCAAAATGCATTCCAGTCAGTAACTCTATTTACAAAGACAACTAAATCATTGTTCTTTAAGAGTGATATCATGTATCACAATAAAAAGAATAACAGTCAAATAGGAAGCCCTTTCCTTGACAGTTGATGATGTAATCTGGGAAACAAGACATGTTGCTCATCCTTTGATTACATTAAAAAAACCAGAAGATTTCTCCTTCAGGAGCTGGAGGAGTCGGCCTGTCGCTAAGCTGGTTAATGTAATAAGACATATATTGTTCATACACAGATCACAAGCTTCATATCTTGAATGAGAAGAAGGTAAGCCAGTTCTTCTCTGATATTCTCCTGTTTACAGGATCGTTGGTCCCTTGGGGAAGTCCTTTCATCCAACAGTTAACTCTGCAGGGTGACTTCCCTGCTGCCAGTCAAGATGCAGGTCTGGGAGTATTGAGTGAATATTGTTTTGTTTAGGAGTGTTGTTGAGAGGTGAACAAGGCAGTAGAAAAGGCGAAGCACTTTGAAGTTTCTCCCTGAACCCATTCTGACAGTGCATCCTGGGGATAGAGGGGGCTGGCATGTAACAGCCTTTTGCCTGGATGTGGAAATGAGTAACGTGTAGGGCTTGAGGACAAAAGGAATGTCAGGAGGCCAACACTGTTAGAGTGGTTAAGGCGCTTTAAGAAAATAATTCCACCACTTCAGCGGTAGTTTGCATTTATGATGGTGTCATGTCAAAGTCTGCTTTGATGAAAATTTATTAACTCATGGCTTGAAGGAAGGAATAATTTATAAGGTTTGCATTTAACTCTGTTTTTTATAGAAGGATTTTTTTGTTGTTGAATAGCAATGTTTCTGTTGGATTGTTCTTGAAGTGCTGGAAGTTTAAGCCATTTATTTGAAAAATGCAGCAAACTAACTCAAGAGTTTATCTTCTTACTGGGAAAAATACCCCACTGGGTGTTGGGATATTTATCTATATAAGCCAATCAGTTAGTCACTGTAATTTTGGTTGATGGTTATAGCAGCTTCATAATCATATACTTTTATTAGGTTTTCTATCTGTGGAACCATATGCGTGAGTCCCTGCCTTTGAAATACTTGTCATGCGGAGTAACCACCACACCTGTGTCAGTTTGTTGTTCAGAGCCTTTTAAGAATATTGGCATAGATTTTTAGAAGGCAATTGAATAGCTAACCTCTAGAGTACAGTGAAATAACTTTATTAGGCAGTATAAGTAGTGCCATTGAGTTTGTTTCGTGTCTCTCTTATTAAATCAGTTCAGTTAGCTGTTTGTTTTGAATCCCTGTAGTTATTAAGTCCTCATTCTAGAGCAGAACCAATCTTGTATTAGCAAGACTACAAATGAAGCTTCAAAAGTCTAAAGCAGAGATGCTGTTGGCTGGACTAAGGTATAATTAGGTTTCTTGTGCGTGAAGGCTGCTTTTCATCAAGCCTGGCTTGCTGTCCTGGGCTGACGCAGGGAATTCCTGTCGCGGCTGTGACCCTCCTTGTGAGCGGCCCCCGGCACAGTGACCGACGCTCATGTCCCATCGATTGCTGGCTGCAGATGTGACCACTGAAACTACAGGCAGTTTGCATTGGTTGAAGCAGCAATACCAGGAAATTATCCTGGTAATCATGAACAGAAATCTCCCTCAGAAGAGTGATATATTCTTTTAAATTCAAAGGACTTGCCGCATTTTATCAGGCGAACAGCCTGGAGTCTCTCTGAGATACCTTCTGAGCACTCTCAGATACAATTTGTAATCAAAACGCGCCAGCTCAAGATGTAGTAGTGTAACGGAGAACTTTGTTTTGGTTGTTGGACCTGCCTGTGCTTTAAAATGGTGTGAGTAGTCTTTTGAGGTTGGTCATGAGTAGTGTGGGAAGGAAGGGGGTCGGAGGATCCAGAGGATGTTTGATTTCTGCGGCTTGGATGAATTAGAGGTTCAGGAGTTTCATGTGGAGCAGCTATTGCCAACCCCTCTCCTGCACCGCAGGCTATTTCACATGCAGGACGTTTGTGCAGTGGATGTGGGAATACTAAAGGATTGTTGATGGTTATTGAACATACAGGACAACCTTTTAATGAGGCAGTAACGTTAGTTATGAAGTTTGGACTAGTGATTTCTTTCGTTTTTTAGAGTAACTTCGGGAGTTTAAATCCCATGTTTTTTAGGAAAGTACTATAGCACAAGTTGAATTTCCTTTATTGAATGAAATCATTTTTCCCTTGGAAACTAAATGTAACAAGAATTTAATAATTCATGAATTGAGCTTCAACATCTTTTAAATAATAGATAGACTGTCATGCCAAGTTCAGCTGAAAACTTACAGAGCATACGTTTTTATGTTTTACTTTGACATTTCAAAGAATTACAGAACTACAAACATTTATTTTGTATTTTTGCTCATTGCAATATTTTATTCCTTTCAGGTTGATTTAAGAAGTAAAAGCAACAGTTAAAAAAAAAAAGTAACTAGATTCAGTTTCTGATGGAAAAAGAGAATAGAAGGGAGAGAAGCCCTAGGTACACGTTCATAAATGATTCACTGGACTTTTGGCTGACAGATAGAACAGTTTCATAATAACTTTGTTTATTATTTTTCTTATCAGTGGAATCAAATGTTAAATAGCTCTACTGGAAAGTGTTGTAAGGTTGACTAACAATTACATCTCTGTCACCTCTGCTGTCTTTGTCCTTTTAAAAATAATCAGACTGGATTTATTTTATTGGTTATTTCTCCCCCCTCTATAAAATAGAAATGATTTCCAGAAGATGTGGCAAGCTGCAGAAGCAGTGTGTCTTTTTGTGGTATTTTTGGATATGGGGAGGATGGGTAGCCTCTTGCTTAAAGTGAAAGGAACCCAAAAGTTGTCCCTGCTGCTGACTTTCAGTGTGACTTTGAGCCCTGTTGTGTTACAGCGCTGGACATGAAGTGCCCCAGGAGAGGTGTGGATGAAGCCCATCCCGGTGCGTGGTGGCCCCTGTACCTCTGTCATGTGTCACAGAGCTCTGTGTGTCTTATTTGCAGGGATACGGTTGTGATAGGCAGACCAGGTTAGCTGTTTGGGGGTTTTAGCACTGTTTCCTAAGGAGATGGTCCATGGGTGACCAAGCTGTGTGTTTGCAGGTCTGCGTCAAGTGGTGTCCTCTGCTTCTAACCAGCACTGAATCTGTAGATCAGTTTTGGCCAAATGAAGCAGGAGGTGGAGCTTTTGGAGAATTTAAACTCCTACAGTTTTTCATGGACCTAAATGTCTAGGATTTCTCTGTTCTTTTCCATGTGTACCCCTAGTCAGACAGAAACCTAAAACAAAGGCTCAGCCTATTAGACAACAGATAATCTACGGCTGAAGATGATGCTGTAAATGTTACAGATGTTTCAATCCAGAAGAACAACCTAAACCAAAACACAAAACTTAGAGCATCCAACACAGCATCGCAAACCCATGAGGCTTTACTTGTTCTGTGATTCGTGGACCTACTTTGTAATATCAATTCAGCGCAGGAGCAACTGACTCCAAGGTGATGGATTGCCTCATCTATCTTGGCAAGACCTTCTGAAATCCGTGGAAAGACTACTACAGATTTCATGAATAGGTGGCGGCTTCTCTGTTATTTTGGAAAATTCTTCAAGTGCCAGAAATGGAAAGAATATTTTCCTTCTTTTATTCCCATGAATATGCATCTTTCTTTCCCACTCCCCCTTTTTCTATGCAATGGAAGTTGATGCTGAAGTTGGTAAGAACAAAAATATGTTATTTTTTAATTAGTTGCAGTTAAATCTATCTTACAGGAAGTCCTAGTGTGAATGCTGTTTGGTTAGAGGTTTGAAATTTTTGAAATAAATGGCATTGATCTGTTCTTTTGTACCAAATGAAGAATGGGGCAATAGGGGTTTGAACAGATGGTAGTTGCCATTCTGTAGGGTTATTTATGAAAGACCTTGGATATCTCTAGTAATAATTTATGATTATTATTTTAGCTTTATCTTTTAAATTTTCCTGCTCTGTGTGCGGAACTGAAGAAGCAGAGGAGTAAGAAATACTTAAGAATGCAATGCAGATTACTTGAAGTGGTAGATAGTATTTCACCATACCTACGCCTTTGTCTCATACTATTTACAACCTATGAACTTGTGTCTTATTAGTCGAATGGGAACAATCAAAATTTTAAGGGAATAGTTATCTTTCAACTAGATATCTTAAGCATAGAAAGATAACATTGGCACTTACAGGGTATTAACTGGCAAAGATCAATCGAAACTTCACTGTGATAAATGTTCCCACATGTGAAATTACAGAGAATCTGCATTCGAGTCCAGCTTGTTCAACTCCATGGAAATAGTTTGGTAATCTGGGTGGTTATTTGCAATAACTCATCAAGCTGGTAATAGTGCTTATTGTGCCATATGTTGTCACTTAAGCTTCGAACTATAACTCTTACAAATTCATTGAAGGGGAAATAGGTAATATCAAAATCAGAAGAGCTTGGGTTCTCTTTCCTTTCTTTTAGAAACTTGAACCTATTTCTTGGAGTCTCCAAAACCATAAAAAGAGTAGGAAAATTCCTATCAGCTACCTTTTGCACCAAGTGGGGCTGATCTCACATGGCTCTTTGTAGAGAAAGGACAGAAATGTTCATTTTTGATTTGGAGCTAATAAATCGGGCTTTTCTCTCTCTTGCTTATAGGTTGGAGCTCTGAGAGAAGAGCTGGCTAAGTTAAGTTTCCAGCTCCATTACAGGTTGGGCTCTTAGCCCATGAGAAACCTCACAGTTAGAAGGAAAAAGGCACAATCTGCCTTGGCTGGATATTTTTAGTATGGTTTCACCTGAACACTCAGGCTGTTATCAATAGCCTTTGTAGCATGATTATACACAGAAGCATAATTTCTGGCAAAGATTTCTTGAACAAAAAGCTATAAAATTTCATTATTAAAAGGTAGTCTCTGCCCCACAACTTTTCTAGCGTAAGTAGTTTGAGACTCAAATTGTATGATGTGGCATAATATCATTTTGTTCTCCTTTGTTATGCTATTTGAAAGCGGAGCCTCTGCGTTCCTTTCTGATCATTTATTTCTAAAAGGTTTTTAGAAAAGAAAAGTTTTTCCTCAGTCAGTCTTTTATCGAGCACCTTTTCTCACAGGATGTTGCCTTTTCTCATTGGGAACGTTGCAAGCAACTTAATCCCAAGGGGAAGAGTGCTAATATTCAGTGGTGGAAGAAAATAATTTGAATGTGACAGTGCAATGGTAGGAACATTTTGATTAAAAATGCAAGAATATTCAATCATCTATCTAGCAGACCATATGTACATGAAAAGCCTATCTTCATTCTTATCATTCTGGGTGCTTATTTTCAACGGGATGATTGATTGGTGAGATTCCTATTTCTACACCTTTCATCTATCTTCAGCACTTTCATAAATGTTGAATTAAGCAGTTTTTATGAAACTTATCATAAACTGGAGTGTTCATTGAAAGTGACTGTGACAAAGTGGATTCCCCTACTCTTGAACTTCAACAGCAATATTGCACAATATATTTATTTCTGCCTGGTTAAAAGCACAGATTTTTATTTTTTTTCTTCTTATGCATTTTTTTTTTGCCCTAAGAAAAATTATAGAGAGGGGAAGACTGAAGGGCTTTTGAGAAAAGGAAATGTCTTGGACTGAAAATCTTGCTCCTTATTCTCAGCTGTGGAAAGTAAGACTACTGTCTTTGTAAAGTTGATTTCTTTCTTTTGTTCTTAATAGCACTTTGGTTTGGCCTATTCCCTCTATGATTGTCTTTTTATCTGGAAGAAATACCTTGAAGCCTTTATCTACCTTGGATTCTTCTATGTCTTTGGAACTAGCGCAGTCTTATGGTTTGTGCAGGTTATTTTTGCTCAAAAGTAAATTATATTAACTCTTGCATTGTAGATATCCCATATTGGCACAAAACCATTGCTGAAAACAATAAAAAAAAAGTTGGTGATTCTTCTTTATCACCTGTGACTGATGTTGGGCTTTAGGAAGTGAAGATGACCTCTATGCAGATCTGTAGCTGGACAGAACCGCTGACAGCTTATTGCAGCTGACGAATTTCCTCTTGGGTGACCCTCATGAATCTTCCCGTGTTAGAAGTTGATCGGGCTAAATTTCCCACTTCCCCCACAGTGATGTGAATCCGCAGTCATGTTCAAATGCTCAGCGTTATCAGGCAGTTCGTTTGCTCTGGAGGTGTCGGAACCATCATTGCGTCACACCTCCTGGCACTTCTGCTACTGTGATATTCCATTAAGTATCTTCCAAATTAGGTTTGTATTTTTCCTGGGGAAAAAAAGATATATAAATGCTTGATTTATGGGAACACATGGAACTTGCAGATGTATTGGTGTCATCGCTTCCCCCAGTAACTGAATTAAATGGCTGGAAAAGGACAATCAAGGTGGCTGTCACATGCCATTGCATGGAAGTTAGTACAACATCTGCTTTGCCTGCTGTTTCGGAAATCACTGGTGCATATTATAATCAGGAATAGAATCTCTGTGACTTTTTTCTTTTTATTGGTGAAGACTGTGCATGGGAAACGTTTAAATTCTGCTGAGAATAGCCTTTTGTAAGTTATGGCAGCAG
Organism: Burhinus bistriatus; assembly: GCA_013397275.1. NCBI lineage: Eukaryota > Metazoa > Chordata > Aves > Charadriiformes > Burhinidae > Burhinus > Burhinus bistriatus. Next base: position 812,798 of record VYXH01009539.1, read on the forward strand.
GTTGATATTTCTACCCTGTTCAGAATTTAAGTTACAAGAAACTTGGAAAAAGGGCATTTCTCTTTTTCTGTAGTCACTCTGACTTTTATCTTTTCATCATTTGCCTGAGCACCTAATGCTCTTCACTTCTTGCTCTTGGGAGTGCCACCATTCACTGCGTGATTAGTATTTTTGATACATACAGCAAGTTAATTGTAACTATAATCACTGGAAGCAGTTGGTGTTTTGCTGTTATAATTTGTTTTTTTTTCTCAAAGAACCATTAGAAGCGGATGCGATATAAACCGCTAGTTAAAGGCGGTATAATGCCTGGGCTTTCTGGAGACATGAGGGAAAACTAGCTATTGGTAGCAGAACTTCCAGTTAGAAGCATTTGTGTTGCTTCCCTTAGGGAGTATGATGGGAGGGTAAAACTTTTATACCATCAGGTGCTTGTAAGCTGTTCTCCATCTGGGACTTTAAATTGGAATAGCTCTTTTACTCATTTGTACCCCAGAACTCCTTGGATAGTCATCTGCATCTTCTAGCTGTGAGTGGCCATAGTCACATGTGCTGCTGGTGAAATGAAGATGCTGCTTGCTGGACTTGCAAACCACACGCTGTATTTCTTGCGCTACCAGATGCTTTCTGTATCGTCTTGAGCAATCTCTTGCTGAAAAAATGGTTTTAGATACCATTAACTCACTGTACGCATCAAAAATATTTAAGTGACTTGTTGTAGAGACGATTTGTGTATTGGAGTCCACAGCCATGATTTGGGACATGACTCCAGGTATGTGACAGAGGTGGAGGGAAGGTGGTGAACCTCCTGTCGTCCTTGCCCTGGAAGAGCCGTTCAGAAACTGAATGCTCGGGTAAAAGCAGGAGCGCAATCGCTAAGTCCTTTTTCCATGCTTATGTATGCACTTGGCGTAGGCATTTTCCAGCAGTCTAGCGTGCCCTGTGCTTTCAGGTAGGCTTATAGCAACCGGGGAGGATGCTCCCTGGTAGCGTTAGGCCAAATCATACTTGCTGCATCCAGTTGCCTTCATGAGTAGAGTTCAGGGATAAACTCTGTTTCAAGTGTGCTTTTTATCATATTGTGTTTCATTGGTTGGGCAGTAATGCAGTGAATGAATCGGTCAGTACTGACCATTTTTGGCTCGAGGAGCAAAACACATCTTCCTGTTAGCGACTGCATCTATTTAACACCATAGCTGGGCACTGGAGGGAGGTGTCACTAACTATTTAGAGGTTGTCTTTGACCTATTGTGGGCTGTCTCACTGTTTTCTCATTATCCCAAATTGGATTAGTAGATCGATGAGCAGCAACTGGAAAAGAAGCAGAATTCACTGTGCACTGGGTTTGGCTGCCCCGATTACCTCAAGGCTGCCGACAGCGGGGTGCAGGCACCCGGGGTTCGCAGCAGCATGAGCTTAACTGACGAACAAGGTCCCCCAATCGTCGGTTAAGTCAACTGTAAGGTCGAAGAGCTGAATTCGGGCATCGTGTGGAAGTGCTGTTGACTACAGTAAACCAGCGACTGCTAACACCAGGGTTTTGCAGCAAAGGGAGTTTTAGGAGAATTAAGTTGTACTCAGCTTATCAGTATCACAATTTCTGGTTTTCTGAGAGTACTGCCAGTGGCTGCATAAAGTGTCTCTCACAGCAAGTGCCTGTGAATTATTTATAGATGACTCGATTTGCAGTCCTAGAATATGAGCATTTTCCAGCCTAAAATTAGGCTAAGCAGTAGTCTCTCCTTAAGCCCTTGCTGGTTATTAGAAGTTGTTGCTGATCACCAGTTCCATTGTGTTATACCCAGTTTGCTACCTGCTTCTCATAAACTCACCCAAACACAGGACACCTTATAGCAGCCGGGCTGGGCTGCAGCTCCTTAGTCAGGCTCTTAAAATCTCTAAATTCAGTATTTTGGCATGTGTGCTTGTTGTATCCGTGTGACGTCCTTCACCAGGGCTCATTGGCGTGACTGTGAGCAGAGTCCGTCCCCTGGCAGAGCCAGCCTGGCCCCACTTGGGCTGCAGAAAGCTTGGCTTGGTGCCCAGGAACGTCAGCGGCGACCCTGAGGATTTTGGTTGGGCTTTTGGACGCGTTGGCATCGCAGTCCGAATGGCTGTAGGCATGTTACAAGTATGGTCAGAAGTACTTGCTCCTGGGTTTTACCGCCCTGGGCAGCAGCTGTGGCTGGGAAAAGTTCTTGGCTGCACGCGAATAAAAAGGTAATGAAATGCTGAGCACTGCAGATCAGCCTCCTGCCTTGGAGAGACGAGAGCCTGATGCTTGTTGAACGGTTGGTTTAACTTCACGAATACCGACTCCGTTGATGTTTTCACTTACCTTGTGGGTGAGGATGCATTTGTGAGCCTTTTAGCTTATGAACTGAAATTAATTTGTGAGTTTATCTTTTACTGAGTTCAGTACTGCAACATCAAATCATTTTTCTTGCAATTTAGCTTAACATTGATTCCTCATTTAGTTAAAAATCTGAACTCTTACAGGCTACACAAAAAATTAGGTTCTTAATGACTGTTTTATTCAATTACTATAGAGATACTCGTCCTATCGTAGTTAATGTTCCATTTTGAAATTGGCTTGAGAGAGAGTGTAAAATGTTACTTTTCTCTCCAAGTCTCCAATATCCTCACAAGTAATATACTCACATGACATTTTAATGCAGTTTTAAACCATGTTGGATTTCTTTTGTACAGTTTTATTTCATTTTATTTCAGAATTTGAACCAAGAAATTATTAAAATTTAAAATAAAAATTGGATTTAAAAAGCTTTGGTGTTTGTTTTTTTTGACAAAGATTGCTTCTTAGAAAGTTTTTAGCACTTCTCCCAAAAATTCATTTTAACAAAACTTGCGTGCTGCATGTCTTAGGAAAAAAAGCCTCGAATTCTTAGTTATTTCTCAAGCAGCAGCAGCAGAAATTTAGTGGTTATTGTAATCCTTTTTGTTGATGGATGGTATTCTTTAACAGCAATTGATTTACAGAAAACTGATAGATAAATCTGGCAGATATAATCCAGCAAAGAGTTTTTTAAGTGGGGGAGGGGAGGATTTCAGGATAATTCTTAGACATTATTTATCATGACTGAAAGCTAGTGGCCAGTAGTTAGATGAAGAGACAACATCGCTAGACTTTGCTTTCCAAATTTTCTCACACCAGATGACTAATATGCTTTTTCTGACAAAAGGGAAAGATTTGATCATGTAATTAGAGTAGGTATTGAGGAGGAGAGGAAAATGGAAACATCTGCAATGAGATAAAATGGAAACACGTTTCAGAGAACTGCGTTGACATCTGCTTACTAACAAGTGACTTCCATTTAAATAGTCAGACTGTACAATGGGATCTAATCCAAACAAATACTGAGCATTGAGGTGACAACTTAAGTGCATTACATCCGGGGACAGTGGGCACTGCTAAGAATATAGTTTCTTTTTAACAGTAAGTAGTAAAGTGCTGTCGCAAAACTTGAAATCTTTGCAACACAATAAATAAACGGACTGCTCTGCAGTGTATCGCTCCTGTATTGGCACCTGTAGACAGAGAAACAGGCAGATTATCCGCGTAAAGGTGGTAAGAGGGGAGGGGGTGGGTCTGGAGAGTTTGATTAAACCTATAGGCCAAGGTTTGTGGTGGTATATTTCAAATAGTTTCCAGGTAGTACTAGAAATACGGCGTTGGGTGTTACTTTGGACAAAATGAGCAAGAAATGGCCTTGGATGTGTCAGTCATGGGGATGTCAAAGGAGAGCCCGGGCAGGTAGAAGCCCAGGTGAAAGGCTGGGAAGATGATCGTAGCTGAGCAGTAGGGTGGTTTCTGGCATTTCCATTCTTCGATCCTTCCTGCAGCACCATTGATTATTCTTAGCTGTACAGGTCAAGCTCTCTGGTGTGTTCCAGTCTAACGTACAGGTCAGGCTTATCCCTTCTGTTAACTGCACAGGAAATATTTTGTGTGGCCGCAGGGCTTTTTGGCCCCTTTTTTGGATGGGGAGGAAGGGTGGGTGTGGGTGGGTTTTTTCATTTTGTGTGTGTTGTTGGTTGGTTTGTTTTTTTTTCCCCCACTATGAAACATACTGCGCGATACGATGCGCTCTGGAATAGCCCGTTCTGTGTGCCCAAAGCCTCCTGGCATGCTGAACACCTGGAGAGCTGTGTCCCGTGGCTTGGTAACCCAGCTGACAGCTTTAGCACAGAGAGTCTGCAATTAAAAATTCACAGGACTGTTGATTGCAAATTAGGGTCAGCTGGGTGACTCAAAATTACAGGCATCTTCCTACCTGATCAAGTGCTTTGAAACAGTCATTTGTCTGCTGAATCAAAAGTCGTTTGTCTATTGTAATTATACTCCATCAGAGCGATTTCTGCCAAGAGGTGCTGGGGATGGAGACGAGCTCGCAAAACCGGCCACGTGGAGAACAGAAAAATGGGGCTGCCACCAGGGTGCCTGAAAACGCAGGTCTGCACGTGCAAACGATCGTTGCACACTGAGTAACACTAATACCTATTTGTCCATCCAAACATGAACTATAGGTGTGGGTGAATTCTTCTGATTTTCCCATTTTCTTTCTTGTGCGTTTCTTTAAATTATCTTCTACGTCCTCTTTATCTACAAGTGCTGTTTCTTCAGATCCTACCAGAACAATCGCCTCTGAATCTCTGACTGATAAAATATCTTCACTTCAATTTTGTCCTGTAGTTCTTGTCCTCAAAAGTATAACTGTTGCTAAAGAGAATAGCTGTTTATTTCCATTTAATTAGGACAAAAGCCAAGTTTTTATACTCTTCTCCTGTGTAAAGGCTCTGTAGGTTGTCCATTCCATCTACTGAATTCTGGCTCCAGTACATCTATGCTATCCAATGAAATGCTTTCAAGAGAGAGAATTACTAAGATAATGTGGCAGTTACCACCAATTAAGATAAAAAAAAAAAAAAAAAGATAAATACA
>VYXH01009539.1:819569-847228 GCA_013397275.1 Burhinus bistriatus
TTTATTTAACAGACACTTCCTATTTCTAGTCTCTTTGCTGGCATCTATCTGCTTGCAAATGGATGTATTATCAAGTAATCCTAGTTTTGAACAAAATGTCTTTTGCTATCTCAAAAGCCCAGGCTCTTCTGTGTTTGCTCTTCTACCAATTAAATAGAGTGAGTCAATGAAAGCCTTTTTCAGAGCATCATCCAAGTAGGTTGTGTAGAATGAAATCCTGATGGCTACTCCGTAGCTAAAGTAGGTGGTGTATAATGGCTCATTTGAACACAGGGATTGGGAGAAGCAGGGAGGATGGCTTTTTCTGGCAGTAGATTCCTTTATTCTTTTTCCACCTCTTTTCCAGTGAGCTATTCCATCCCATACATGTCTGGTTAGTTGCAGCAAAAGACTTCTACAAATAAGATGGAAAATTTACCGTCAGCTGAAGCAGACCCAAGATCATCATGATGGCATTAAGGGTAGCCCTCAGTCTTGCTGCATCCTCTGCGCTCGTGACTGTGGCCGCACAATGAATTGTATTTAGTTGTTGGGTTCCCATTCAGAAAGGCTTGATGTTTTAAATACGCTAGTAAAACAACAACAAAAAAGATTTTTTTGCAGGTTTGTTTGCGGGTTAGTATTGTATGAAGTTGTGCGGTAAGCATACTCTGACAAAGGGTCACCATCATTGGACGGTGTATCAAGCAAATATAAGATTGTAGGTATTTAATTCATTCTGCCTTTCACGTTTAACTGTGACCTTCTTCAGCCTCATTTCGCAGAGATGAAAGCATCTCATTTCCATAACAGCACCCTTCTCTATATACGAGTTATTGGCATTTATGTAGCTATAACAACTGAATAATTGTAAACAGGACTAAGCAGATAAGAAAACTACCAGCCCTTTATTCATGAACTGGTCTAAGGAACTGCACCTTTTATCCTGGGATAAATACAAAAGTAATCCCAGCATGATAGCTCTGATACTGCCGATCTTTGTGTCAAAAGGTTAGGAGTGAGGGACAGAAGATAAACTGAACTGTAATCTTAAAACTTAAGGAAGAGATGAGCAAACAACACCCCCAGGAGAATCTCTACTTAATTTTTGTTTTCAACAAACCTGGGCTGATACCTCTCTTTCTCTTACATACACAGGGAGTACGCCATATATCTGCTTTAGTTTGGATAGTATTTTTTGGTGTGCAGGTATTACATGTTTAGGTGTGTGAGAATGTTACTGAACTCTCTGAGGGAGGTGAATTCGTGGTAAATGCCTCAGCGTGCCGCTAACTTAGCTGTACTGCCTGGCTTGATTTAGCTTTCAGAAAGGTAACAAGCATTTAAGACTGTGAAAGGTGCAACAGAAATTGCTCAGCCTTCCTTTTCTTATGCTTTCCTGGCTAGGGTGATGATAGAAATTTCACCAAATGAAAGCTCCTGCGGGTAGATTTGAAACCAATGAAAGAAAAACCATGCTAATCTAGGGCCAATAGTTGCAAGATCACAACAGGTTTAAAGGAAAGCTAAACAATGTGAAATAAAGACATCTGATTGGTCTGTTGGTTGGGAATGAAAGCTGGTAAAACCAGTTTATGCCTGGCTGTACCCTGGAGTACTGTATATACTTGTGCCTGAGTGCACACATTTCCCAACATACATACTTGCTTCCCGTAGGATGGGAAGTTTTCTGTCACGTAAAGGGATGCAAGGAAGGCATGGAAAAGGGTAGAAAAATGCCAGGATGTGTTTGGGCTGGTGGCTTTGTGGAGTATATTTGTTTGTGGGTTTGTTGTTGTTGTTGTTGTTGTGTGGTTTCATTTTTTTGTTTGTTTGTTTTTAATGGGATTCAAAGCTCTAGAACTTGGGGACTGACCAAACCATCAGTGAAATGTGGTGCTCAACAGCAAGGAGCTTTCTGGCTCTGGTCCTTGAGAGCGTGCACAATGACAGCTGTTTTAGAAAGCAGTTGACGGCCTAAATGTGTTATGCTGTTGTACATCTGCATTTCCGCAGCTAATGGTCTTCTGTGTCAGTTCACGCCTGCTGCTTCCTGCCTAAGTTGTTTCGTGTGCACCTGCAATGAACAAGAGCTTTCCAAACTTTTGGTCTCGGCTTCAGCAAATTAAAGGGTGATGGTATCTGTTCAGCACTGCACAAGTTGTTCACTTCTGCTCTTTGTATTCAAGTTAAGAACATAACTGAGAGAAATATTCCTCTTCAGCCTTTGTCAGAGTGAACAGGACACCATCTTCTAATAAACCTTTACTTACGTGTTGGTGATGTATCATTCCGGCATCTTACTTCTGAAAGAACAGTTAAGATATGTAGGATGTACTCGTGTAATAGTAAGGAAAGACAGTCAAGAATCCTAAATGAATCCCAACCTAAATAGATCATATCAGAACTGTAAGATATGATGACTCGGATGACGTTGTGCTCCCAGAATAAGTCAGAGGAGGGATGGGAAGGAGTGGATGCTTCTGTCATCTTCTCACAGAAGCCACGCCTGCAACCCAGCCAGATCCAATGTAGCAACATTTAAATAGTTTTGAAAAAAATCTCACTTGTCTGGAGTCCAGGAGGAGAAGTCAGATGAGGGAATTGGCACGCTGGAAAGATCTGCCAGTAAAGCGGCAGGTGGGCCAATAAAGAAGAGAGGATGAGGCTCACAGCGTGCTCGTCCAGAGCCTGGAGAACTACCTGATGAGGAGGAAAGAAATGAATATTTTATCACTATTATGGCAGCCTGAAAAGGCAAAGAATGAAGTGGAGAGTGGTAGGTTGGGCCCATGTGATGTTCCTTTAGTGGCACTGTGGGTTTGCTCTGATGAATCTGTCTTGCATCTCACCCAAAGAAAAGAAGTTGGCTAATGATGTGCTTTGCAGATGGATCAGTGCTGGCACTTAAACAACGCTATATCTGGTACACAGGTGTTTGATTTTGTTTTTGTTAATGAGCCAATAGCAGGCAGATTTAGGGAAAATGGACCACAGTTACTGTGTAGAGACAGAGTTTCTCTCACTGCTCGTAATCTAACTCCACCATATGTTCAGTGTACGAGCCCAAGCCGTGACACATCTTCCAGTCAGTGGGCCAAACTCGCAGCTGGTGAAAGATAAGAGTGGAACTACACCTACCAATGCTACTCAACCCGATGCATCACTTTGCAGTCCTGTTTTGCTTTGCAGAGTTAAGCAAACACCTCTGACAATTCTCCCTGATTGTTCGTCCTGTCACAAACTCCTGTCCCTTTTGTTGCTGCTTGTATGCTTTCCAGAAAGCACTCTTCACAGCAGATGTTTGCTAATGCAGAAAGTGTTAGAGAAATAGTTGTGAAAAGTAGATTTCAGTATGGTTTTTTTTCATACCAGGTGCAGTTATTGAATATGAGGATTAAGCAAAGAAGTCGCTAGATTTGGGAAAGTCTTTGGGTCTATTTAAAATTAAATTCTACTCAGGTATTAACTGTAAATTTTCTGTAAGAATGAGTCAATGCAACATGTGCCAGAAAACCTCACACAGGTGCCGATGCAAGGAAATCTGTTGATGGACAGCGGAGGGGATAACAAATTGAAGCAACATGTAGGCGCTCCACTGGATTAAGAATATATAACCTAAGAATTCCTTGCTGAAACCATTCATGAAACTATAATGAGGGGAATATTAGTGAAAATCCGCATGCCTTTTTAGGCCAATTTGTAAGAAGCAAGCATAGGAAAATAAATTGAAAAACATAAGATAACATTAAGTGAGTAATAGGTAGGCTGTCTGTTCTTTCTCATGTCTACTGATGCTTGCAGGTAGACTTTGTTAAAAAAAATTGTAGGCAACAAAATAGCACTGAGGTTTTCCGTATAAAATACCTCCAGGAAGTTCTCAACTGCATGTTCTCTTTACAGGAACCGTTTTCTCATAGCAGCTTCTTTAGCACTGGAGAGAAGACAGCAAGTCCTTCTGGTTATTCACCCTGTTCTCTTTCTCAGGTTGTGGTTTTCTTCTTTGCTTTCCCCCTCCTCCCTTCTAGTTCTTTGCCCTTTTGTAGGAAGGGTTCTTTCTTGGTTAGTTTCTCACAATTGGAAATGAAATAAAGGAAAAACCATGCATCACTGGTGTATCTTACATTGCTGGGGAACAGAAACTGTTTCAATGTCCATGGTAGTCACCGCTTGCTCTTCTTGTTATCTTCTATTCACAACTGATTTGCAATGCAGCTAATGCCTCCCTCCAGCCTGCTGAGGCACTATTAAAGTCCGTGCAAAGGCACACACATGCAGTTTGAGTCATAAGGGGTTATATTATAAGAAAATAGTGTGTTGATTCTTTTCTTTGGTGGTGTAAACAGAGAGGGGCAAAAATATAGCTGGGTGTACTGAAGTCACATGCGGTACTCCCGGGAGAATGGAAAGGGAATGCAGTAAGAAGTCTGGGCAAATCCTTTTAAGAATGGCCAAAAAGACATGTTCTAAGAAGTTCAGAATTCAACAGTGCTTCATCTCTAAGACTTTTAACTTGTTTTTGCAAGTGTCATTTTATCTTGGATCATCATAGCTTACTGGGAAAGTACTGTAGTGTAGGAGTTAAGGGATGTGCAGTCTGTGTTAAAGTTGTATTTATGGTTATGTTCTGAACTAATATCTTAAGGTTTTATGAGACAAAATGGCATTTATGAATAATTCATTCAAGACATGGTAAGCTGAACTATAGCAATTTCTTCCCAAGAGTTATTTGGAAGAGCTATTGACAATACGAAAATTAACGTTAACAAAAGGACATCAGTAGAGATAGGCTGAAGAGAGAGGGAAGTCTGCATATAGCCTCTTGGGAATATCTTGGGATTTACAGTTTTTTCTTAATTTGAATATTGTCAAGAATATGAAAGGTACTTTATATTCCTCCAAAAAACCCACCCCTTAAATACATTCTGAAATGTGAATGCCATACTGTATCCCAGGTGTGCCAGCTTCACACCAGGTTGCCTGTAGCAGATTCACAAAAGGACTGAGTTGCTAGAACTGGGAATTACTTGGAATATCTTTGTCTAAATTCAAAATTAACACTTGGGAGCTAGATTTGGTAATGAAACATAGTTCCCCAAACACATCAATTCAATGGCAGTAACAGTGAAAAAAGCAAATCAAATGCTAGAAATTATTAAGACAGGATTAACAACAAAAGAGACTTTACTCAGTGGCATAATGATGGTTTGGGGTTTTTTTTTTGGTGGGGTTTTTTGTTGTTTTTTTTTTTTTTTTCTTTTTTTGTTTTCCCCCTGTATCTTGAATGCTGTGTGAACCGCTGGTCGTCTCTTCTGAAAGGAAGTACAGAGTTCAAAAGGTTCAGGGAAGGACGATGAAGTTCATCCTAGGTACAAAATGGCTCCTGTATGAGGAACAAGTACGACACGCACAAATACTACTTTTTTCCCCTACGTGGACAGAGTGGGTGGTAATCAAAAATCCGCTGTTTATTCTAGTGCAAGAATAGAGGCCTTGCAACAACAGTACTAAGATCCGGGATCAAAATAAATGAAAGGAGGCAGCTGTTCAGTCAATAGTTAGTTAAAGCTGTCAATAGTTAGTTAAACCTGTTGACCTCCTCGTTGAAGGGTGTTGTGGGTGCTGTGCTAAGAGTTTACATGGTTTTGGTCAAGGACTGGACAAATATATGGAAGATAAATCCATTGAATATTCCTGAATATACAGAAATGCCCATTTTATATCCTGTGAGTCAAGGTGTTGGCTGGCAGAATATTAGAAATATTATATAAACTTATCATAGCTGTCCTTTTTCCTAGGAGTTTGCTCATAACCACAATAAAAATACTGTTACGTGGACTTCTGTTCTGACTGCTATGTTTTTATATCAACATTGTTGATGAAATCAGAAGACTAGTTAGCATCAAAGCCCTGAAAGCATTCATTTATTCCTCTCCCTGTTCTAATGAGCACATACCAAGATGCAGTTTTACTGTTTACTTTTCCTGAGGATCTACTATGGGCAGTTTTTATTAATCGGTGTTTTCACTCTGTTTTTATGGTCACATTCCCATGTACTGTATAAAAAAAAAAATATATATATCTATCAGAGAGGGACTGTGGTTAAATGAAGGGAGTCTGCGAGCTGTGACTTTTGGAGTCCATTCTCTGTGTGGCTGTAACTCAGCGTGGGGATGTGACTCTGACAGGCAGTTTGCTTTCTCTGGAAGAGAAGCTACTGGAGTTGCCTGGGTGTGGTGGAGGGCAGAGACTTTCTTGATCTAGGAACTTTTCTGCTATGTTAGACAATGCCAGAGATCAATGGCTTTGGTGGATCTACGTTACCCATTGCACCTCAGCTGAAGTTGCAAGGCTAACTTTGAGATGAATCACGGAATACCAGGCTGGAAGGGACCTCAAGGATCATCTGGTCCAACCTTTCTTGGCAGAAGCACGATCTAGACAAGATGGCCCAGCAATCTGTCCAGCTGAATCTTAAAAGTGTCCAATGATGGGGAATCCACCACTTCCCTGGGGAGATTATTCCAATGGCTGATTGGACAGAAGGGGACAATTTCTCACACTGAGAACAATCGGTACGTCCCCAGGAGTAACTTGTACCCATTACTCCTTGTCTTTTCCATGTGACTCCTTCTAAAAAGGGAGTCTTCATCTTCTTTGTAGCCACCCTTTAAATACTGGAACGTGGTATGCTTTGACTCTGTTTTAATTTAGTTCCACTTTTCCTTTGTGTCACTGAACACTGGCTGTTAGTAGACACTGAGACACTCTCCCTCTTTTTTCTCCCTCTTTTTTCTCCCTCTTTTTTCTCCCTCTTTTTTCTCCCTCTTTTTTCTCCCTCTTTTTTCTCCCTCTTTTTTCTCCCTCTTTTTTCTCCCTCTTTTTTCTCCCTCTTTTTTCTCCCTCTTTTTTCTCCCTCTTTTTTCTCCCTCTGCGGGTCCTGCACAGCTCGGTGCAGGAGCAGACCAAGCCTCTGTCACCAGACAGCCCGGTAAATAGACCCGTAAAGGCAGAGCAGAGGCTGTCACCCTGCCTTTACCCGAGTCACAGGTCTAGAGGTTGCCTCCCAGTGAAGTCACGGGCTCTGCAGCATCCAATTTAGCCGATGCCACAACATGTTCCAAATCCTGCCTTAGTATTTTCCTTAGAGTTGACAGTTGTTTCCTTTATTATGTGGCTACTCATGAGGGAGCTATTTCATAGGGATTTCAAATGCCTTGCTTGTAAAAACTGCAACTTTTCCTATATGCAGGAGATAGTGTGTTTTATTCCTCTTGTGCTGTTTCATTTTTCCTAAACTAAGCACTTTGCTTCAAAAGGGTGTCCTTGTAAATCTTTGTCCTTTTAAATTCAAAGGTCAATGATACTTTCTATATGCAAATTCAGTTGTTAAATGTATTGCACATTACTACTCCTGGCAGATGGGAAAAACTGCAAATTTATCATGGTGATGGCTTCAGGAACAAAGTAAGTAATTATAGACACAGTATGACAACTAATGACAGTGTCTTTTATTCTCTGGTGTTTTCAGTAGCCTTTCATATGAAAGAAGAGAAATAGAAGGTTACCTTAGCCGTGTGTCTAAATCTAAGCCAATATTACCAGAAACTGTAGTATATAGCCTTTATTATTACCCATTAGAATGCAATTTAACTTCTGGCTCCTTAATAAAACTCTTCCTGGAGATGCATTAATAAATACAAGTTTATTTTGTGTTAAACTTTGCTTTTGTTTGTAAGGAATTATAGGCAGTTGGAAGGAGATTATTCTGCTGAGAGAAGATTTTTGTAGTCCTGTTTCTTATACTGGATAATCCATGCTAAGATTCAAAAAAGGTATTTTATAAAGTAGCTGGTTTGTTTGTATGAATGTGATAGTGGCTATGAGTTCTACGTGGTCACAGCTCCACTGTGCCAGGCATTGCATTAAGTGCAGCAGATCACAACCCAGATATGTAGGTTATTAAAGAGGAAGATAAACGGAGGCTTGCGATCCTTTTGGTACAGGTAGAGACTTTGGTAGAGCTGCTCACCGCTTTTGGAGGGAGCAGAAGGTGACACCAGAGCCAAATTTCTCCATGAGAATGTGGAGCTGGCCAGCATCACCCAGCCTTCCTGCTGCTGGGCTGAACTGGTTGCTTCACTCAAAGCCCTCAATAGCAGATGCCTGGGGGCAGATCGTGTTCCCATGTCTCCTGTCTGCACCCTCTCAGTTTAGAGTTGAGCTTCAGCTATCCTTATAAGCTGAAACATATTTTCTTACCAGCTTGCAGTCAGTTACTATATATTGATCCTTAGTGAATGTAGTGATCTGCACTCCAAATGGCTAATTAAATATGCCATAAATCTGCAAGGGAATGAGTACTTCAAGTCAAAGAATTCCTTTTTATGTAATAAAAAAAAAAATCTCTTTAAAAAATCATGTTCTAACCACAAATGCTTGAAACATAGTTTGAAGTTATTTTACCACTGGAAGAACTGTATAAACTACTGTGCAGTGATGTATACAGAGCTATGGAGATTGCACAAAGCTTCAAAAGTCCAGTGGATAATATTCATAAACAGCCAAAGGAAAATACGTAATTGGGCTAACACCTTGTGTACCTCAGATGTCACTTCTCTAATGTTTTGGGAAAATCAAACTAATTCTGTTGCCACTAACGTTACTGGAGAAGACACCAGGTCATGCTTTCTTGGATGTAGCTAAACAACCCATTTTTGGACACAGGCAGAGGTTAAATACAAAACAGATGTGCCTTGGCAAGCCACAAACTGGCCAACTCAGTTTCTAACGATAATTCACTGGAGGTGACAGAAAAGCAGAACGTGGCCTGAGGCGCTTGCCAGTGGCGAGCAGAGGAGCAGATACCTCTTTGGTGTTCGAGGCAGCCTAAAGTCAAGTTGTACTTGGCCTGTTTGAGCTTGTACCCCTGGAGTCTGTGCAGATCATTGGTTTCACAACACACCCAAGTCCTCCTGACAAGATATAAAACTGGAGTTCTGGTCGTGCTTATCAGCCCACCTTACTGGCTTCAGGGATACTACCCATTTTATACAAGCTAAGAATTTGACCTGGCCTGGATAAACCAAAGATTTTCTGCCATAAAGGCCCGCGGGTGCTGTCTTACCTCGTGATGACTAGTGCAATCTTCCCAGGGAAATAACAACGCGCAGTTGTCTGTCCTGCCTGTCCTGCCTCTCCTTGAATTCAGGTGGGCAGGTATTTTGCTTCGCCCCCTAGAAGGAGACAGTGATAACAGAAGATTAACCCTGCTCTATTTAAATTATAGCTGGCAAGCAAAATGCCTTGTCCTACCTCAGACAGAGGGAAGGATCTTCAGGGAAATAAACTGTCTGCTATTTAATGGCTGCAAGTTGCCGGGACTATACTCCAGTAGGTCAGAGACTCCTTTAATACCGATCTAGTACTGATTTATTACTGAGGTGAGGTACGTGGTCTATGTATCTTCTGCCTGCAATGAAGCTTTTCTTAAATGTCTGAAAACGAAATACTGCCTTCATCCCACGGTGCTAACTGGGGAGCTCCTCCTCCTCCTCGCCTCCAGCAGCAGGGTAACGACCATCTCTCTTGACATGCTGAAACAAAACTCGGTTCCTAAACTCAAGCAGATGTGCTTTAGAGGTTCGAGTGACTCCCTGCACCTGCCATTTACAGTAGAATCATAGAGTCATCGAGGTTGGAAGGGACCTTTAAGATCGAGTCCAACCATTAACCTAACACTGCCAAAACCACCACTAAACCATGTCCCTCAGCACGACATCTACCCGTCTTTTAAATACCTCCAGGGATGGTGATTCCACCGCTTCCCTGGGCAGCCTGGTCCAATGCTTGATAACCCTTTTGGTGAAGTAATTTTTCCTAATATTTGCATTTCCTAATATTTGCATTAGCATACCCGTATATGAAAATTATACTGGCCATTATTCTAAAACTCATTGAACATTGCTGTAGATAAGCAGCAACATTAGGTAAACAAGCAATATGTTTATAAGTAACATATAAGCAATATTATTACTTTATAAGCAATAATTTAATAACCTTTATACACCTTTGTTGAGAAGAAAATGAAATAAGAAAGATGAGGCTGTTTCTCGGCAAGTGACATGGTTGGTATAGCACTGGTCTTTAATTGTGATTTACTGAAAAATGCCTGAGTTCAGTGACCCTCAAGCTTGTGCTGTCACCTGAAGGGGAGACACTCGTGATGTCTTGGCAGATTCAATGAGAAAACAGGAGGTGTAGGCACACTGCCGTGCACACCTGACTCTAATACTGTTTGTGACATGGCATCACCTCAGTAATGAGAGGAATCGGATGCTCCGTTCCCAGAAATGTGACTTGTCTGAGGTGTAATCACTCCAGACATATGCTGTTAGATAATGTTCTCCAGCACAGTGAGCTCCCTGAAAATACCTCATCTGAAGAATAGCTTTATATTACCATTCTAGATGCTCTCTAATTTTTTCCAGTATTCATCTTACACTAATCTTTTCCACTCAGATGTGTGGGAAATGACTGCAATCTTTCTTTCACATAGTTTTTCTTTAGTTAATCATTTGCCTTGAGCAACTGGTGCTGCAATATTATGGGGCTTAGGATAAAATCCCAAACGCTAATTTACAAATGGTAAGCTTTCCATCAGATTTGCAGTTGATCATTGGAGAGATTCAATAAGTGTCTTGTATACAAAGCCATGAGGGGTGGGTTTTTTTTTTGTTTGTTTGTTTTTTTTTTAAACTGTATGATCTAGGTTCTCAAGAACAAAAAATAATAATCCCACCCTTTCAAATAATGTGATAATAGGTGAAAGCTATTATCTGTTGGCAGGCTATTTTGGA
The DNA here is from genome assembly GCA_013397275.1 of Burhinus bistriatus. Taxonomy (NCBI): domain Eukaryota; kingdom Metazoa; phylum Chordata; class Aves; order Charadriiformes; family Burhinidae; genus Burhinus; species Burhinus bistriatus. The sequence continues at coordinate 830,408 of VYXH01009539.1, forward strand.
GCTGCTTATGCCCTGGTTGTCTTCTCTGTTTTCAGAACCTCTCATAAGGCAGGTCCGGTGCTAATTGGAGCACAGATACAGTCCTGCATAAAACGTGTTGCAATACACAGTCAACACTTACTGAATGAGCTCACTCCGGCTTACAGATTCAGGTTGGCAATGCATTTAACAGCCAGGTTTACAGAGTGGTAAATATATGTAAATAATTTTCTAGGACCTGGAATGGCATTAAAACTTGAGGCATGTGGAAAATCCCAGAGAGCTCTTAAAATGAAACTGTTTCTCATAGTAATATGGGGTTAAAAATGTGAAATTCACAGCTTCCGAATATGATAATGCAGGCCTGGAAGAACTTGGAGGTAGAAAAACTTATCAAAGTGTCCTCTTCAGTACAGCAATGTAATGGTGACTGCAGCAGAATCTTACTTAAAAGTCAGTTGACTTCAGTGCTTGGTGGTGATGTTCTGGGCCCTGCATACAATCCCCAGCAAATACATTTAGAAATGTACTTAAGTAATACAAGTAAATGAATTATAACAAAAATAATAAATTTATAATAAATAGTATGAATTATGTATAAATATGCGTAAGTATGACAAGTATAGATTTACAATATAAATAATTAAGTCTGTTGTGGATATTTTTTTTTTTTTCTGAATATTCAAAACAAATACCTGATATTCTAATGAAGTCATGTTTATTCCATTAGCTTCATTAGCTTGTGGTGATTTTATCCAGTTCAAAAGGCCACAGAGTCGAGACCAAAGTATTTCTGCTGCGACATCAGTTGTTGTGATCTATTATCTTTTTGCTCCCTTGTTTTGGCTTGGGAAATTTCTGTCTTTTCAGTGACATTTCAGGGCCCATTTTAGTCAAAGTGTAAATGTAGAACTCCCAACGACTGTTGCGGTTTTGGTACAGGATGTCATGGCTTCAGTGGGAGTTTTAGTTGGGTACAGATTTACAGGATCAGGCTATCTAAAGCCAAACAGCGTTTCCAGGAATCTTTACTAAATGATGGAGAGTTTTGGAGGGTAGCCAAGCCCCGACTGTGGGTGTTAGCACTGCCCCTTGGCTGGATAAAAGCCGCTCCTTCATTTCTGTGTCGCCTCCTTTCCCCTGTGTCACGGAGCAGATAATACCACGTATGGTCAGAATGTGCCCTATAAACATAATACGTCTGCGCTGTTTTGGAGGGTTAATGGTTGAAGAGCTATTACAGGTGCTAGCTTTCTCTTTGAAATTTCTTTGGTAAGTGAAATAGCGATGGAAGGAAGAGTCAGATTTTCCAAAGTGAAATTCCAATGCTGCTCAGCAACAGGGGCTTTGATTGTAATCACAAAGATTCTAAAATGAAAACAGAGCTTTGAAGTTTGGGAAAATATTTAAATTTGCTCTCCTGTTTCTTCACGAGCATGACTTTGTACGTCCAGACTTAAAAGCTGTTACTGGCACACACAAATCTCCTGGAAGGTGGGTGATGGTAACTGTGACTACGCTCTTATGCTAAGCAGATCGGAATACAGCTTTTAAAAAATGACCGTACATGAAAGACAGTTTCCCCCCCTAAAAAACCCTTCTGAACAAAGTGAATACTGTTCCATCTCATAAAGACAGATGATTGACATTATATAGTGCATGAAATTTTTCTTTTCAGAATCATGACATTTTATAATAAAAGTAGAGATAATGCTGGGAGCTAGTAATTACACTATATACTCCCCCAACAAAAAAGATCCATTGGGGGAAGAAATGAAACAATATGTCTTTACAAAGAATGCAATTAAGTAAAGCTAGATTAGAGAAACCACTGAGGATAAGCGACATGCCTTATTATCTCAAATGTGTAAATTTAATTTTCTTTTTTCCTAGTAATTCTTATTTCCCCAGCATTTTTCTCACTCCATGGAGATCAACTTGCAACAGCTTCATTTTCCTATTGATCTATTTAATATTTTTCCATTGTGTGTAATAAAACACTAAACAGAATTCGCTATCAATGTGCAAACAGCTTTTCTTTCTCAGAAAAGAAAGAGATAATATTGTTGCAAAAATCTTCTCCCTGGGGTAGATGATGACATTAACATTTCTGTTAGGGGAGGAGTGGCTCAAAATTAAATCTTGAAATTACCAGTATTTATCAGAGCCACTCACAGAAGTAGAGGGGAAAGGTGAAATGGCTGAGTAAATACCATCATCCCTGCATCTCTAAAGGCAACGCTAAACAGGCATTAAAATAAGGATGGAAAGACTCCCCTTAGGAATATTTATCAGAGGTGCTTCATCTTGGTGGCAAATCGAAGACAAGACATGCATGGCAATATTTGTTGATGTGAAGAGTTTCTTAATAACAGGTTAGGTTTTCTAAAAAGTGATACTTTATCCCTGGGACAAAGAATATCTGTTTTTATGAATGAAAGGATGTATTGTAGATTAGTTCTGCACAACTGGACAAGGAAAGGAGCAGCACTGTCTGCTAAATAAACCACTTTTAGGTTAGAATTCTGTTAATGCCTTTTCCTTGGTAAAAAGAAACTGTACCCAAAGTATTTCTGAAAAAGCATACAAATAGGGTTTGTGTTAAGTGGGAATGTGTCAGGAATTACGTTCTAATCAGTACTGCTCACAGCAAATTCAGGTTGTAGGAAGGTTTAAAGATTCTGCCCCGATTGTATTCAAAGACTTACGTGCATGTGTTACCATTTTCGGTATCGTCGGAAACAGAAATCTATCTTTATAGTAGTCGTATTCCATAAAAGTGAGATTTAAAGGAAGAATGATTTTTCTTCCTACCTATTTGATGAATTGGTAGAATATAGTCATAGCTCTGGCTGTAATGTCTGGAAGCAATTTGAGCTCTGGAGTGAGGCCCTTTGCTCCTGCGGGGCAGACATAATTGTTATATTTCTGGACTTTGAGTAAGGAATAAATTTTACATTTGACTACAGTATTTTTCATTCTATTTGTTTGTTACGCAAGACTGTTGGCGACGAGGAAAATTGTATTGTTGGAATTCATCTTGCTTAGCTTTAGCTGTCCAAAATGTAGGCATCTGGGCAAAGCTGGCCATCTATGCTTCCTCTGTGAGTAATGGAGAAAGAGGAATCTCCGAAGGGGGAGATTCCCTACGTGCTTTTACTATCAGGCTTCAAGATGTGACGAATCACTACTGGAGAAAACCACTGATGGCATATATGAACTGGAGAGGAATCTCACCACCACTTTGCACTATATACCATGCTTTTTAGATGGCTGGAGATAGATGAAGTGAGTGATGTCTCATGTGACTTAGAGCTCATACAAACATAGAACAGACCTTGACTGTGAATATTTGTAATTTGAAAATCACTGATGGGTCAAAATTCATTTGGTGCTGCAACAGGTGAAATATTTCGAATGATGAATCCCACTGAAAACATGGCAACCTGTGCATGGTCAATTCATGAACGGGAAACGGGGAAAAAAGAGTTCAATGAATTACCGGTTGGGAGTTCTTCCCTGATTGGTGTTTGATATTATTGTCCCCGAGGAAGGTCCTGTCCAAAAGAGCTGATGATGAGAGGTGATGACTTTCTGCCATTACTGTACTTGCATCATGGAAATGTCTGATGTAACAGATGAGTCTTGTACTTAAGTTTATTGCTATTGAGTAGATAATAGCAGCGCAAACGATAATGATTTCATTCATGATGTGTGCCTAAATTGCACAAGGTACATTTCCCTGTTCTTCAATTTATCTAGGAATAGTTTTGGTACAGGGACTTCTGCTAATTATGAATGCTGCACATTCAGGCATGTTAGCCATGAATCTTGGCATTGGAAGGATAAGAGAAGACTTTATAAATGAGATTCATTTAGGCACCGTGTCATCAAATGACCTGATAAGTAGGGACTCATCTGGATAATGATTAGGTTTTATATACTATTACAAGGATTGATTTACTAGAAAGGCAATGAGCAAAAAATCATATCTACAGAAGATTTTATCTCAGTGAGCAAATTACCTGACAAGATATGCAGATCCAAACCAGACTTTTAATTTTCTGAAAGGGCACGATTTTGACTCTTTATCCAACGTGAGTATTTTATGTTATGAATAGCTTTGCTTATTTTGATCAAGTTATTTGAAGAGGAAAATAATATTAGTTTCCACAAAAGTATCTGACTACCTTCAGTGACAAACTTCAGCGCCCAAATAAAGGGACTTCTTGTGCATTGGGATATGCTCAGTAGTCACATTTCCGGCGATGGTCTTGTAGTAACGTCAGTTAAATTTTTTAGAAAGTAATCTTATGCTCATGAAAGTCAAAGCCAAAATTTTCACTGATTGTAATTCTTTATGATGTGGACCTCAGGAAATCTCCCATTTAGGTAAGCAGTTAGTATTATCATAATGCGTAGATTATTGAGGTAAAAATTTGTTTGGATGTTGGTGACCCACTAATTCATTGCTTATCAGCTTTCACTTTCTTCAACTTCATAACAGAGTGAGCGTAAACTTCCCTGTTTTCTTTTTTTTGTTGTTTGTTCCAGAGTCGGGAAAAAATGGCAGTTTCCTTTAACTTGACTTTCACAAAGTTTTATTAACTTTTTCTTTCATGTTTTTCCTTCATCATCCAAAAATATGCTAGTGTAAAGAAGGGCTGACTGAGAATTAAATAGCCTCTGCACTTGAAATATGCAAAGGTAAAAGAAAACACCCGCTTATTTTGATGCAAAGAAAATTCCAGTAATGTGGCACATCTTTCAGGTTACATTCTGTGTTTCTTTAATAGGCACCAATGGTCTGCTAGGAAGGCTATACATTAGTCTGTCTGTCTTCAGGAATCTTGCAGATTCAAAACTGCTAACTTCTATCTGATTCCAAATCGCTTGTAAGAAATTTGGCTTATGTCGTTATAATAGTGTGTAATAATGGAGTGTGTGCAATTTGAAGTTTATTTTTCACTTACGTTATGGACTGATCTAATATAACATGGATGTGTGAACTTCCATTAGCAAATGCTGGTTCCATATTAAAATGACAGTATATACAAAGTTCTAATATTCAGAAGGTCTATACATCCAAGTGGCCTCATTCTGTTGCACGCTGCTTAATGAGACTGTCTTTGGAAATCACGGATATGAATGTGAATCCCATGCAAAAATTATATATCTAGAAAACCCCACAGATACTCAACTGGTTGCTGCATGGCAGCACTCTGTTCTAAAAACAAGGGCTATTTTATTGAACCAGCTCCTAGAAGTCCACAGTTTCTTCTTATATTACTTTATTTTGGAAGATCTGCATACACGAGTTCTGCAGTTTGTCAGATTTATGATTGTGCTTGGCAGAATTACACAAGGAGTTATTTCAGTAGTATGTAGGTTGTGATGAATCATATTTGTGCAAACTTCCTGGACAATCTCCTTAAAACGAAAGCCAGATCTGAGGTGGAGCATGTGTCTTTTCAATGCGTTCATGTAAATAGGTATTTTAGAAATTAAATCTTATTACTGAATTATTCATATAGGACGGGAGACTTTTATTTCTGCTGCTGCTGACCACTCCATCTTTTTCTCCCCTCTTTCATTTCCCCATTTTTCTCCCTAAATTTGCCCTGTGCTAGCATGACTATTTATAAGAAAGGTGATTGCCTTCCATTTCCCACATCGTGTTGTTACCTCTATAATTTGAGTTTATCAACACCATCTGAGCTGTATGACACATTTTATGGTACTGAGCAACCACCCCTGGAAGGGAGAGGGCTTTCCCATCACACTCATGGATTTTTAAACAGTTTTATAACATTTTCTGGCTAGTAAGGCCATAGTATGTGCTAACATCTAAGAAAACTCCCTGTTGTGTGTACTGTTTCCCTCAGCTATGATGCTGAGTTCAATACTACAAGCCGGGAAGGAAACACTGAGAAATGAAAACAGGATGACTGCGGGATCGTGCTGCCTGGGCAACAGTGGTAGGGTAAAGGTTCAAACCCACTCTGGCTGGGGGGAAAGGCGAGGCAAACATTTAGGCTTGAAAATGAGTGTGGTTTTGGTTTCTATCTGCCTTTTTTTAAAAAAAAACAAAACAAACAAACAAATAAACAACAACAACAACAAAAAAACTAAAACAAAACACCGTGATTTGATCCAAAATCCTTTGTGGTATTGCATTAAGAAAACCTTAATTCAATAAATGCCAATAGAAATAATTGATAATGAAGTTTTTCTATGGCTCTAGAATATGAGCTCAATCCCCCAATTGCTAATTGCTCTTTCTGTTGGGTTCAGTATTGTCTTTGCCATCTCATTTGCTTCAGTTCAACTCTTTTGACTGTGTAGAGTTCTGGAAAAGCTGCCTTGTGTTCTGATAGTGTTCTGTCTTCCCGCCCCGCCATGCAAAAAACTGAAACAAGCATGATTAATTTGAAAGGATGAGATTTGTTTCAACTTAGCAGATGTATTTGAGACCACTTCTAAAACTACTTAGCGGCCTTGAATGGAAATGGCTGTTGCAAAGTTTCTTTGTATTTAAAATATAAGCCTAGACAGATATTAATAATGAAAAAGGCCAATAAATGACCTTTTCTTCACTTTTATAAAGTAAATGCAGTATTGAATTTTTCATCTGTTGTTTTCTTTTGAAATGTGAAAGATCACACAAATGGAAGCAGGTGAATTAGATTATATTCTCTGCAGACACAACCTTGATGCTGTAGCAGCGTTTGGATACACTAGAATTATTTTTTCATTTATTCTGTATATTTTCTTGATCTCCACACGCTATTACTGCTACACATTTTCATAAGCAATATTTGAATGTGACCTAATTTTATTCATTTTTACAAATGTAATAACACTTTTTTGTTTTTGTTAAGCTTTCTGTGCTGTCATGCCCGTACTCTGAAGGAGTTCATTTGTCACGTGGTCAATGGGGCACGATTCTCCAACCATCCTGACATAAATCAGGAGCAACCCTCAGCAACCCTAGAAGAGAAATAAGTTTGTGGCTAGCAAAAAATGGCTTCTATTATGCTATTGCCTTAGAGTTAAAAAACATAAATCCATGCATTGAGTGGTTGCCTGGTTAAATTTCAGCAGTGGAGAGGTGCTGGGTGGGATCCTGAGCAGGATGAGGGCAAGCGAGTGAGCAGAAGGAAAGGGACAAGGATTCAGCTGGTACAAATCATAGAATGGTTTGGGTTGGAAGGGACCTTCAAAGGCCATCTACTCCACCCACCCCCTGCCATGAGCAGGGACACCTTCAACCAGATCAGGTTGCTCAGAGCCCCGTCCAACCTGACCTTGAATGTTTCCAGGGATGGGGCATCGACCACCTCTCTGGGCAACCTGGGCCAGTGTCTCACCATCCTTATTGTAAAAAACTTCTTCCTTATATCTCATCTGAATCTACCCTCTTTTAGAAATCCATCCGGCTCCTTTTGGTCAGAGCGGTTTTACATTTCCCTGAATTGTTGGCCCTAGAGATTTACTTCTGAAACTTGTATTATTCGTAACACTATTTGCAAACTGCTAAGCGATAAAGTTTTACAGGCTCAGGCACGGCACCCAACTTAACGAATTCATCTTTGCAGCACCCCGCTGAGGGGAGGGAATGAACGTAAAGGAAGAGCAGCAAAATCTGTGGTGCTTTGGTTAATGAAATGATTTATAGTCTTGTGGAATAAGTTACTGTAAGAAGCAGAGGTTGGAGGGAACTAAGCCTTGCCTGGTGGTGACGGGGTTTACGGCCGCACGCCTGCGCCTTGGCTTTACTGCAACCTTCTGCCTGTTTTCTGTTGCGTTTGGGATACATGACACGGCCCGAGGAGCTGACGGGATCTGTATCAAGGGGAGAGAGCGGAGCATTTTAAGTAGCGATTTCCCGTGGAGGCAGGCTGAGTTGGCCAAAGTAGAAATCGTCTCTCTGCCTGGTGCAGTGCAAGGGACTGAGTTATCTTAAAAATGCCCCAAGTCCCCCAAAATAACCCGCACTGCTGGTGGGGCAGCCTTGGGGTGCTGGGTTGTGACCTGCGCCCAGGCAGCTGTGCTTTCCAGGATCGAGGCTCATGTTTGAGAGATGAACAGGCTCTTGTGTTTTCTGTCAGCTCTTTCCACAATACAGGGCAGGGTATTTTTCCCTGTTCTAACTAATTATATAGGAGTTTGCTTAGCTTTTTAGCTCTTTTCATTGCTTTGTTCCTTTCCGAGACGTTAAAATGCTCATTAGCATTGCTTTCCTCTTCTGACATGTCTGAGCCTGGCGATTCCTGTGGGCATCCCGCCAGCCCCGTTGTCAGAGGCAAAACCCCCTGGGGAAGGAGCGGGAAGCCTTTTTCCAAGCTTGTCATGCCGTTTCTGCAATCCTCCCGTCTCGCGGTTCGTGGTTCCTCAGGGCTCTGTGTGCAGCACGCGGTTTGCTGCCAAGCGCTGGTCAATAGGTGAGGAGCTTGGATGCCCTTGCTGAGAGGTGTCGGAGAGAAACGGACACCCAGTGAGTGACTGTGCATGAAAGCTAGCGCTTACCGAGGGGAGGGGGGAGAAGACCCCTACAGAATGGACGTGCAGAGTCTGCCCATGCTGCCGGTCTTGAAGGCTAAAGTCTTCTGAAGGGCAGCGTATTAACCACAAGTTTCAAGCACGCACCCCGCGGTGCACTGAAAGGCTGTATCAGGAGCTGATGCTAATCTCACTGCCCCTCCTGCAAACCCACAATACAGAGCCCTGCGATTTGGTTTTGTCTTTTTAGATTTTTTTTTTATTTTTTAATTTTATTTTATTTTAAAGCTTCAGCTCCTGAACTATGGGAGTATCGTGGTTCACATTTAGAAAGAAAATACAATGCACAATAATTCTTTGCTGGCAGCAGGAGCAAGAAGTCAGCCTCATGAGCTGCGCTTGGGCAGAAGCGTTGCGTAAATATAGGGGAATCGGCGTTGCTGCAGAAGCATGAAGCAGCATGAGGGGCCAGTTTCTTCTTTTCTTTGAATTTGAATCTTGCGTCATTAATGGTCTCCTAGCTGGGGAAATGGAACAAGCTAGAGAAATTTAACATCACGAACTCTGGAGCAAAGCAACACAGCCTTCAGGTCTCATGGTTATCTTAGCATCTTGTAGGACCAGGGCTTGACTCTCAGACGAGTGTGAGGGGTGTTATTCTGCAATCGAAGGAAAAAACCGCTTCCAAGTGTTCCCTCTAGTGATGGCTGAGAAAAGCTTTATCAAGGTATACAATCTAAATAACAAAATGAGAAGTGCTCATTGCAGCTGAACGTGGGCATACATGACCCCAAACCCAAATGAAGCTAAGGAAGTGACTCCCTAAACTTTTTGGTTTTTTTTTCCGCACCCGACACTACATAGTAACTTCCCAAGTTTAAATGAATAAGTGTCAGTATCTTTGTTTACACCAGATGATTAGATTCCCTGCTGTAAGCTCCGCTGTCAGTGGTGAGTCTGCAGAGACCAGTATTTGCAAATTTATTACCTCTCTATTTATTTGTAGGTAAAATATTCCATGGTGATTCAGCCCATTACTAGAGAAAGCTTTTCCAAATAAATTGCGTTTTGCTTCCTAAAATTTAATTCCTTATTTCATATTCCTATTGTTTGCTTAGTTTATGTCCTTTATCAAATGGCTTTCTGCAGGTTTCTTATAACCTTGAACTTTCATGTCCGCTGATGTAACTCATGCATTTCCATCAGTGTGAGTGTGCTGTGCATCTCTTGTGCTCTGTCTGCTGGTTGAAACCCCAAGGAAGGGATTCCATATTCTATTATACATATTACATTTGTCAGAAAATGCTAACAGAAAGCCAAAACGTGAGCATTGCAAGTGGTGCTGATATATAAGCAGAATGGATATAACTTCTTTTTGTTCTAAACCCCAGCACCAGCAGAACATTAACTTGTCGAAAATCAGCTGATTCAGCTCATTTACAATGTCGAGGAGAAGCTTGGAAACAAGAGGTCTACTTCAGCAGTTTAACAGTTCAGACAAAGAGGTTTTATTTATATTAGTGTTGTATTCTGAGTTCCAGTCACAGACCTTACATTCTAAGGAGCTTCAAAGCTAGAGCAAAGAAGTAGTTCTTGCTTCAGGAAGCTTATAGTTTTATCAGGAGACGAGGCATACAGATTATAATGCGCAACAGAAACCATAAAGTAAGCATGATCTCCGCAGTTTTGCAATGTAGAGTATTTTAAAGACAGCTTTGTGTGGACACAGATATTTTTTTTTTGCTTACAGATAATGGCTTTTGTTTTTTGCAACTTAAAATAGACTCCTTTTCTTGGAAAGGTAGTAGATTAAAAAAAAATAATTCACATGAATATTTGGGGGTATCTTAGTTTGAAAGAAAAGCTCATTTATTATGGTTGCGCTTAAAATTTCTCTAGTTATTGTCAAGAGATAAAGTCTCTATTGTATTATGTGTTATCAAGTATCTATTTTATGTGATTACAAATGCTGCTCACAGTTCTGAATATCAGCAAACAATTATTATGATACTTATCTCATCTTGGGATAACAGCACAAACCTGCTGTTGAAGTGTAACCAAAAGGTGGTGGAGGCTCAGCTATGTGCCTGCATAGCACTCGGAAGAACTCCAGAGAGGTTGCTGCATACTTGGGTGAAGTTCTCCTCCCTCTGCCATTAGAAATAAATTGCCAGAATTCAATATAACATTTCTAACACCTTGCTGAAAAACAAAGCTCTCTATTCCCTGTTAGTTCTTACTGCTTTGAACTTTAAAAAAAGATGTAAGCAGCTACATTCCTGTGATAAATAGCCTCGTACCTAGTTTTACGATGACTGAATTATTGGGGGAGAACAAAGTGGTGGGAGGATTCCAGCAGACCTTGTCCAAATGACTGCCCTTCAGTTTTGCTGTGGTATATAGCTGCTTGGTGTGGGTGGGAACTGGAGAGCCTCCGGGTGGTAATGGAAAACTCAGCAAACAATACATTTGATTTTATTTTTTTTTTTCCCCCCACACAGACCTTCTAATTAAAAATTATGAGTTGAAATGCTGTTATTATGTCAGAATATGGAAAGTGTTTGGGGGTTTTTTGGTTGGTTTTTTTTTTTCATGAAACCAAGACCCACTTTTAATTGGAGGGATTGTATAATGATATGTGAAAATCTTCAAGAATTCATTGCAAATGTATTGTCCAGGTTCCATGGAAAGGTTCATGCAGAGAAAACACATCAATGCTCCGTGTGTTTATTTGGCTTTCTGAGTTAGGATTAGTCCCATTAGCTCTGGTGAGATAAGTGAGGAAGCATATGGAGAATTGGCATCTCAGCTGGAATCAAATGAATTTATGAATGTTCGTAGTCTCAGCAATGGGACTTGACTTTCACTTTTACTGTGGCTTATTTATTCTATCCCATCTGTAAAGAGAAAAGCAAAGCAAAAAAGGGGGCCTTAGACTGTATGTACCATGTACAGCTGCTGTGAGTTCCCATTGCTGCCTGGTGCTGTACCCTAGACACTAATTGAGTTTGAGTTGTCTGTTATGAATGTTTGAGGCGAGTTACAAACTTTCAAAGTCATGATTCTGGCAAAAAACCCAAAAAAACCAAAAAACCCCCAAAAAAAGAACCAAAAAAACCCCAAAGGAACTGTTCTTAAGCTCCCAGCAGCCAATTCTGTCATTCTTTTCTCCATTCACTTAATGCTGCAAGATAAAAGTGTACTCTTAACGCCGGCATTAGCATACTCCTACATGCTCTTTCATCTCATACATAATCAATCTACTTAGCCACCAATAGCAGAAATGAAAAAGCAAAAGCTTTAACTTAACGAAATGATAACAACAGACCAGCACCAGCTATAATCAGATCATTGCAGTGATTTGTGCAAATAATGATATTCTCCACCTTGCCCAGAGCAAACTCCCTTAACTTGGAATCATGTTCTTCGTACTACACAAGAAGTAATTGAATGCCCAAATGTTTTGTCAGTGGTAGCTGTACAACTATAAAGAGACCAATTGTAAAGCATTGTGAACGCTTCCACTTCTGATGAATGCTTCCACCAAGCCTATAAGCAAAATGAACCCAATGCAAAGAACAGAAAACTAAATATACGTCTCTCCTGTACGTGCTTGCCGGTGCTGTCTTTGCAGCTGCTGTTTTACAGAGACAAAAGGAGACTTGAGCAAAGTTCTACTTGTTGGCAGTATATCATAACGGGGAAGTGATGCTTCTGGGAGGACAGAACTGTTTGGAGACACTAGCCAACATTATGACATTTCCTTTTATTGAGAGCATCTGCTATCGAGGTGGTACCCAGCCTACATTTGTTGGTTTCTGCGGGATTTGTAGTTGCTCAGCAGATTCTTAGGATCAAAGCCAAATTGTTCAAAGTTTAGATCAAATAAGTTAGACTCCAAAGCTAAAATGTTGACATTAATTTCTCAAGCAACACATTTGATATTATTGTGCTCGCTGAAGTATGTAATGGCAGTGGGAGAAAAAGGGCTATGCATATTTTCATTGTTATTGCAGTTAAACTAAAGAGAGGGGGTCCAAAGTCTATTTTTCTGGATTATTTCTAAGAAGAAAAGACTTAAATGAACAAAAACGATACTGTAAAAAAAGTTTTAGGGCTTTTCATGCTACTATTGTCATTTTGGTGCCTAAGAAAATTGTGATGATATTTATTCACAGCATTTATCTTCAAACATTCATGTTTTTTGATGAGATATCCCAATGGGGAACTAATGCTCTTATGAGGAGCAATATAAAAACCTTAGAATAACTACAAATCCCAACCCCACAGTACAGATAGGATGCTTTACTTGAGTGAAGAAAATAACTCTGAAGATCTTTATTGCGCATCTAGCTGGAAGCATGCGCTTAGCTGGCTTGTTTTCTGCGTAATTGAACCTGCCAGTGACAGCATCCAAACCCGGATGGGGCACCCGTCCCGTCCCGCGTGCAGGTTCTCTGGTCTCAGTGGGGGGAGAAGAAGTTTCTGTATGCTGAAGAGCTTCTGAGCTAATGAAGTCCTTACCTACACATGTTGGTTTGCAGCTCTCCTTTCTCTAGGGAAATACATTTCTGCAAAGCTACAGGACAAGTATAGATGCTCCAAGATCTGTTGAGGATAAAAAGATGCTGGGATGTCTGTGGTTCCAGGTGCAGAAGCTCTTTGCAGTATAACAAGGAGCTAGGAAAAGGGGAAAACAGAAGGATGATGATAGCACCCTGCTATTCATCCATTATGTGTATCTTGTGAGGCTGTCTCCAAGGAGGATATAAGAACTGCGGGAAGGCCAAAGGACTGATTTGTTATTGCCCTCCTCGCACTGCCATCTGTTGCTTTCTTTTTACAGAATGAAAGGGAAGAATTCACAGTTATTTTTCCCTCTAAGTACTGTACTACAGCTACCATGAGCATGATAATTCAAGTATCGGAATACACTACTCATAAGTTGCAGTATCAGACCATGGTACAAATAAAGCAGATAGATTTCTCTTCTGATTAAGATGCAAGATGATAGCACTAGCAGGGTTTGTAATAGAATGAAAATTTAGGTAAGAACTAACAGATAGTTATTGAAACTTGTAATTCTTGAAAATTTCTCAAGGTGCAATAATATATTGTAGAGAGAGCCACAGAGCATTTATCACTTTACATACCAGAAAATTTAGCCTGTGTCTTGAGTATTGCTGATACTGTCATGTCTGTAGGTTTCCAGTTGCTTTCTGGTACCGTGGACCATCAAAGTCCCTGTAATGCTCCTATTTGCTCTGGCACAGAAGGCATTTGGTGGTGTGCTTATCTCAGTTGGACAAGTGTCGTGAGTCATCACAGCAAACAATCCTCTGTGGCATAAACGTCTCTGTACTGACCTCGTTTGCAGGTATAGCTTGTAATTGCAGAGAAGTCCTTTGGGAGTGATTTTATTTCAGTCACACTCACCCTGGCCCTTCTTAATTTTTCAATGCAAATAAAGAACAAGGACTGATGATATTTTACGTTTATTCTTTCCACTTGTGTTCATCTAAATGTCATGAGAGGAAGTGCCTTATCTGATACTGTTCTCCTTCTGGTAGAAACAGCTAGCATGTCTGGTTTTGGCAGGCAAAGCTGCTCCGACTATCAGGGCAAACTGCAGGTGCTATTGGAGAAGGTTTTTGTACAAGTGATGAGTGGTATGAAGAGATTTAATGGGGAGATCCTTCCCTGTGCACCATACGGTTGTGGCTCTGATGAAGAGAATGCTGCCGGGGCTGAGGCTGAAGGGAGGTGGTGCTGCGTTTGTTGTACACCCCTCTTCTTGTTTCAAAGAGTTAAATGGGGCTAGAGAAAGGGCCGCAGGATTAAGGGCGATCTTCAGCATATTAATTAAATTATGAGTAAGATGTTCTCTTCAGCCTGCATCTTCCTCCTACATAGCAACAGTCTTTTCCACAGCACAGGATCCGCTTTTCTCCTTGTGTGCTCTTTGCGTTGAAAACGAACAGTATTTTCACGCAACAATGCAACCATGTATAGGACTGAATAACAACATTGGCAAATCACAGTGCTGAATGTATTCAACCCCTGAATAAAGCCTCGCTTGTTATCAAAGGGATAGAAAATTGGAAGGGGGCTGTTTGGCTAGAGCGGGCGCCGATGCTGGGCAACCGCATGCTGTTTCTTTGTCCTTACTAAGCAAAATGCTTTTTGTACAGTGGGAGCTCTGCCTGAACAAGGACTGCAGCATCCAGACATCCTGGGCACGAGGGGAATCTGTAAGAGCTGCAGATGTCTCTGGTCCCAGCACCCAAAGGCACAATAATTGCTCCTGCATGTTTTAATTTTGTTATTTAATAATTGAATAAGCTTTTACAGTAGCTCCAGGACACTGGAGCACTTCAAGTCTCCCCATCATACGAAATGCCCGAGTTCTCTGAGCTGGGATTGAAACTGGTAGCGTGGGGAGAAGCACAGCTGTATGTGGGACAGGCTCTCCTGGTGGAGTCCAGCTGCACGCACTTGCGAAGTCTGCTTTCAGGCTTTCTCAGGGCTACCTATGGCTTTGGGACACCTCAACATTTGCAAAACAGGATATGCCGCAGGCAGCCAGCGTCCCCGTGCTGTGTTAGTGTGTTTGCTCATGGCAGAGAGAGGGCACAGCCTGTCCCTGTGTCCTTCTGTGCGGGCAGGACTCGGGAGACCACGCGACATCCTCATCCTGTGACCCACTTGGTCCTGGTGAGTTTGGCAGAGGAGGAGATTTTCAGTGTGATTTTACACTGCCCTCGTTATCGATCTGTGCCAAACACATGCAGATAAGAACAGAATTGATAAAAGCATACAGACATGGCAGGAGGAGGTGCAAGAACGGGAATATTTCATCTAGACTGACCCGTGCCGCGCTGCAGCGCGCGCGGTGAGAGCCGCCTCGCTGGTGTGAGCCAGTGGCTTAAAGTGTCTTCAGTGGCAATGAGGGGACTAAAGCCTCTTACGCTCAACACAGGTGTGATGACAGCACCTACAGCAGCTCAGCGGACAAGTAATTATCAGCTGATCTGCCCATAACTTCTTTACAACCCTTATACCCTGGGTTTTGCGTATTTTTTGTAACCAGATAATGACTTGTGCTCTGTAGAGTGAATTTCGACGTACCTGAAGGGTTTAGCAGTTTGTGATTTCCTACAGCATTAAACCATAGAAACAAATTGGTGCTTAACGTAGATTTTAGTTTTATTAGCTTCCTTCCACACTTCAAGAAGCAAGTGTATTGACTAACATAAATCAGCGGTTTGAGACTTCTCAAATGTATCTGTTCTCCAGCCTCACCTATTGGGAGGGGGAGAGTGAAAGACAATTTCTTGCCAAAGAAGATGATGGAGGAAAAAATTGTCATGTTCTCCAAGTCTGTGGGAAAGATTCACAGCGTTAATAATGAGGTGGTTCCTCCTGAAGGCACCCTGCGTGGTATCCCCTCTCCTTCTTCCCAGTCTCCACAGCGGTTGTTAAGCGTTGCGTGTGTTCTCCGTCACAAAGTGTTTTCAGGGGTAGAGCATCCTATCCCCATGATAATGTCATTAATCTTTCCGATTTTAGGAGAAGTCTAGCAAAAAAACCTGTGCAACAGCCTCAAACCGGTATCATTAATCAGTGATCATTTCAAGGTATTAATTAGAGCACTGGGCTTTTTGCCTAGAAAACATACTTCAAGGCATTTTTCACACCAATAAAGTAAGTAGTCTCCATTAAAGGGCAATTAGCAGAGAGACAAAACCAGGGAAGTACTCCATCTGATTCATCAACCCCATAAACAAGGTGCTGCCACCATTTCCTTCAGCCTTAGACCAAAAAAGGCTTATGAATGCCTCTATTATCTGTATCATCTGTTATGGAAATCTGGAGATGCTTTACCTGTTGAAATTTAGATTTTTTTTTTTTTGTCCTGAATTTCAGTTACAAGCAATAAAAGAGCCCTTTGTGTTATTTATTCAAGGTTTCTCAAAACATTTTAATGATGTGAATAGAGAGAGGGGTTTAGAGAAAATGCAGAGTTCACAGTCAAACAATCCTACTGAAGTCTCGTACATGCTATTAGAGAAGGACTGCTGTGCATTTTAATTGCGTTCACCATACTAACAAACCTGAATTTCTTTTAAAGTAAGAAGTGGCAGCACTTTTTGTCAGCCAAGCCTCCACAGGCCATTAGAGATCCTTTGAATTCAATTATTTTCTTCCGGATTAGGAAGAACTAAAATCCAATTTCTCAGAAGTTGTTTCAAAAAGGTTGGGGTTTTTTTTTTGTGTGTGTGTGTGTCCGTTCAGACCTCCTGGATAAAAATATATGCTCCAGCTTAAAAAAAAAAAAAA
>VYXH01009539.1:847242-875491 GCA_013397275.1 Burhinus bistriatus
AAAAAAAAAAAAAAAGAGAGAGAGAAAAAGGACAGAAACATAAGAGAGAAAGAGAGATGGGGAAAACCAGGGATGCTGCTGCTCAGCTGCTCTGAGCAGCGTCGCTCCCATCCTGTTCCCCTGACGCTGCTGAGGGTGCATCCTCATCCTCCGTGGAAACCTCAGTACAAGGTGAGGCTGTGTCCTGCACTTTGCACAGTGCTGGATTGCGGAAACGCTTTGTCCAGTCAGTTTTATCAGAGTTTCGGGCAGCTGTGAAAGGTATTCATCTGAGCCTAACATTCCTCTGCTTCTCAAGTAACTTCACCCTTGAGACTGTCTCAGTGTGTTATTAGTAGACGTTGCAGTTGCACTCACAGCAAAAAAGCTAGAGGGGAAGGGGGGAGTAGTGTTGGTTGTTTTTTCCCTTTGGGAACACCTATGCATAAGCTACTTCATGATAACATACATTAAAAACCCAAATTAGCTTTGCTGAGAAGAGAACAGCA
Organism: Burhinus bistriatus; assembly: GCA_013397275.1. Classification (NCBI taxonomy): domain Eukaryota; kingdom Metazoa; phylum Chordata; class Aves; order Charadriiformes; family Burhinidae; genus Burhinus; species Burhinus bistriatus. Next base: position 847,731 of record VYXH01009539.1, read on the forward strand.
TCCTCAGCCTGGGTTTGAACTCAGTAGACTTCCCCCAGAGGAAAGCAGAGGCCAGGCCTGGAGCGATGGGTGGAAGAGAAACTTCTGTATCAGCAGTAGGATTTACCTGGTAAGTTAGGTACACCAGCCCTCTGTGCGTGCGAGCAGCCAAATTTCACAGGTGCTCTGGTTTTGATCTTTAAACTCCTGCATTTCTTCTTGAACATCAGCTGCTTTGCGTGTGTTGAAAGTGCTTCCATCTAGACAGGGTTGAATTGGTCAGTGTTGAAGAGACAGCTCTGCGGTGTTCCTAATTTGATGTAAATTAGCATTGCTGTGATTTTGCACTCTGCTCCCTCTCAGTGGTTGCATATTGATTTACTGGATTTTATTCTGCGGCTCCGAATTCAAACCTTTGTAGTGGGCAAGGAGCCGGGCTGTCTAACTCCCCAACACTGGGAATCGCCACCTGAGACCGAAAGGGTACAATACCCAGCTGTATCCAAGGGGTATTTTTTTGTTGTTCAAGTTTTGATCTAGTCCAAAAGGGACCAGGAGTGCACTCCTGAAGATCTTTGGATGGTCCCCATTTACCGTGCTTTGGCTCACCGTGCACAGCTGTTTCCCAGTGCAAAAGCTGTAGATTCCTTTTGAATGAAACAAAACCAGAAAAACTTTAACTGCTAACAGGCGTTTGGGCCATGGAATTACACTATAACATAAAATCCTTGAAACGGTTACTGAATGGGTGCTGGGATGCACTGTGCCACCAACTGTTTTGCCTTGTAGATCTACTCCGGTTGTGCTGCACTGCTTGCCGAGATAGATACAGCCACTGAGAATCTCCTAAGAGCCCTTTGTTTTAGGGGGCATATGGCAAAATACAGTGTGTACCTCGAGGCAGTGGAAACAGAGTACCTCCGGATGTTGTAAGAATGAATTAAATTCTGTCCTATAACTTCGCGAACATGAAAAAAGAATCTGTACTCTGTGCCATGTGTGGTAGATCATAGAATCATTATAGAAACATAGAATGGTTTAGGTTGGAAGGGACCTTAAACATCATCTCGTTCCAACCCCCCTGCCATGGGCAGGGACAGCTCCCACTAGACCAGGTTGCTCAAAGCCCTGTCCAACCTTGACCTTGAACACCTCCAGGGATGGGGCAGCCACAGCTTCTCTGGGCAACATGTGCCAGTGTCTCACCACCCTCACAGTAAAGAATTTCTTCCTAACATCTATCCTAAATCTCCCCTCTTCCAGTTTGAAGCCATTACCCCTCATCCTATTGCTACAATCCCTGATAAAGAGTCCCTCCCCAGCTTTCTTGTAAGCCCCCTTTAGGTACTGAAAGGCTGCTATAAGATCTACCTGGAGCCTTCTCTTCTCCAGGTTGAACAACCCCAACTCTCTCAGTCTGTCCTCATACCAGAGGTGCTCCAGCTTCTTACCATCTTTGTGGCCTCCTCTGGACCCGCTCCAACAGGTCTGTGTCCTTCTGATGTTGGGGGCCCCAGAGCTGGACGCAGTACTGCAAGTGGGGTCTCACCAGAGTGGAGTAGAGACCCCACCTAGATGATGTCTGCAAAGTGGACGCAAATCCTTAGTTTGGTGGCACGTATATAAAGTATGCTCCATAGCAGCACCTCGCAGCAAGCCACAGGTTTGGCTTCAAGTCCTGGAGCCGGAGCAGTGGCAGACAGTAACAACACATTGCATCTCTCTGCAGCGCTTCAGTGGGTCCAAGTGATGTGAGAGGATCATGGTGCATGTTCTTAAGGGATCATTTTTCTTCTAGCAAGAAGATTTACTTCACACAAAATGAATCTGGATATTTCTCGTTATTGGAAAATGAATATAATGTTCAGTTTGAATCATCTTGGCACGTTATCTGACAGATGCCAATCACTTCTTTGTCCTTGCTCAAAACGAAGTAGAAGAGAAGCTAATGCAGTGATTACTTTCCTCTAAATGAGGAAGCATCTGGCTGCACCTTGTTTCACTTGGACCAGGACACGCAGGCTGGTGGTGGCAATCATCCGAATGAGACCGGGGGGAGCGTTTTAGTCCATCCTTCCCAAACGCAGGTAAATGTTGCCCCCCACGCTGCTCCTCTGTCTTTGCTCTCATCCATTTTGTTCGGTTGACATATTCAAGTCTCAACACGTGATCCTGAGGGAGGGAAAAGCAGATTACCGCTACGACAGAGTTGCTTTGACTCTGAAGTGTCTTTGGTTGTCTGTATGTATCATCTGTGTCCTTCGCTGTCTTCTTGCCCATATCTGTGTATATTGTGTGGTGTACGTGTTTGATGAACTCTTGTAAAAGAAGTAGCATCTCCTAGTATCCTAGCTAATGAGCAAACACCTTCATTTGTCACTGTGTCATTTTGACAAAACATTGGAAATTGCACCAATGCACTTGCAGAGCCTGGCCTGGCTTTGCAGTACACCCCAGTTCTCATGACTTTTCCTGTAAATGACTTCCTAGAATTAAAACACGAAGATGCATTACCATTTTAGAGGATTTTTCTTAATGTATCGTGCTTATCCTCATTACATTTGCTCACTGTAGTTAAGGTTGTGATTATTCATAGTCCCACTGCAGATTTCTTCTTTTGAGGAATAAAATTGATGGAGGGCTTTCTTGTCTTCAGGAAAAAAAATGGTTGGATACAGCATGTCATATTGATTCCATGATGCACGATTTGTCTCATAATCATTTTTTTTCCCCTCCTGGTCTCCAGTATGTACTGCAGGGATCTGGGATCATTAAGATTGGCTGCCTGTCATACAGGAGTTATTAAAGGAAAAAGAAGTCATTTTCTGATCATAGGATTAAATTTTAATGGAGGAAAGAAAATGAAGTCATGGGTAACAATTTAGGACCTCTTTGAAAAAACACTCTTCAGCAATGCTTAATAATAAATAACAGTATAAATAAACATATAGGCTATTTCTCATGCAGAGCAAATTCAGTGACGTTGTGCGTGGCAGGAGGGAGGGGGGATTGTACAGCCAGAAACCCACCTGAACCTGAGCGTCTCCCCGTGAATTGACTCCCATCCTGTATGCCGTTATGTTGACCTTTCAAGAGCTTCATTTCAAATATACGGTGAAGTTTTATTCGGCAGTAAGTCTCTGGATGTTTAATGGAAGAAAACCATAGTTGCGAGTTTTGTAACAGGAGTCAGAGGTTTGACAAACATCAGCTTTATTTATAAATAGTTCTCTAGGATAAAAATGATGGCCCCTACTTGGAAAAGTGTCTTAAATTACCACGATGTATAGTGGTGAGCAATGCATAGTGCAGCATTTTCTGCAAGATTGTTCTCTAGATAAAGCTGCAGCACACAAATGTATCACCAGACAGGCTGCCTTGCTTCCCGAAAGACTCTGGGATTTGCTCTCTAATCTCTTCCTGCAGGACTATTTTCTAGATGCTTTTTCTTTACAAAATAGATTAATAAGTCCACAGTGGAGCTGCCTTTTGTGCGTCTGTCCTATATTCAAAATACATTTGCTGGCACCGGTGAGAAAATGAAAGTTAAATCATCCCTGTGTGACCATTAAGATTACTGCTGCATTTTGGGCAGTTTTAAAACATCCCTCTTGTTCTTCCCTTTCCATCCCTGCTGGAAGGTTTTTTAAACTAAGAATTTGATATCTGTCTCAGGGCTTTAGAAAGCTGTAGATTACTTGCTGTCGGGATGTGAAGGCTACAGGTACAGAAGAAATTGCTTTTTAGGCTAACACAAATACTGGCCCTGTGTTATGTTCTTTGTAGAAACTGTGTACAATAGATGGAAGCACCGAGAGGAGCTCGGCGTGTCAGGGAGGCGAAGTTACAAACAGTAAAGGCAGCTAAAATGCAAATGAGTGGAAAGCGGTGGAAGGGAGATGGCATAGCGGACTACGGAAATCACACTGACAGATCAGAAAGAGACTGAACCAGGCATGAGAAAGTAAAGTTTAGCTAAAGAACAAACAAACCGGTTGACAACAAGGAATTGCTTAGAAACACAAAGAAAGAAAAAAACAGAGCGAAGAGCGCAGACCCCTGATTCAATGAAAGGCTGTTAAGGGCGGCTTTTTGCATGAATGAGAGGGGACGTGGTAAAGTGGTTGCGTGGGTGGCTGAAGCCGTGGTGTGAAACAATCCCCATGTTAGATGGAGCAGCTGTATGAAATTATTTATGTTGTTAGTGGTCTGTAGAGCTGGTAGAAATTCTTTTCCCTGCGAGATGCATCTTTGCCAACTGCAAGGTGATGGGTTTCTCTATAGCAGGGCACTGTGTGTTTTGTAGTGTGAATATAGGGACTGACCTTGCACAGGGGTCCTGTAAATACAGAATCCAGGTGACATTCAGGCATCCGTCTGTTCAGCACCACACACTGCAATATGCCACTGAAACCAATGGAAATTCAAACGCATTCCTAATGCGAGTCCTTAGCCCAAATATGGGATGGCTAGTTGCTATGTTGAATAAGATACAACTGCGACTGAAATTTGGAATTGAAATGAATTTCTTACCTCTTCCCACTAACTCATTAAAAAATTCATAATCCGGCAACCTGGTGTTTGTTAGCATGTGTGTGGAAGTGGATACCAGGGGACAGAGAACCTTGCATTTGAAAAGCGTAGTGCACTTTGCACCTAATGAGAAGACTCTGGAGTGAGCAATTAGTATCTTTGATCAAGGGCTTGGAGTTATGTTTGCCTCTGCTTTTGTTGGAGAAGGTAGAGTCTCTTGCTTGGCACTACCTGACCTATCCTGTCTATAGGCAGCTTCTTGCCTACGAGGTCTTCCAAAGATGCCTGCAGCTATAAGAAATACAAAATAAAGTGTATCTGAAGCAAAACATAAGCACAAAGTATGGTGTTACCCGCACCATGTTACTGTTCACTGTTACTGCCCAGGGACCAGAGGAGGTTGGAGAATGATGTGCAAATAGTTAATTTATAAAAATAATTTAAAAAAAAAAAAAAAGTCCTAAGGGAGAAAAAGTGAGAATAACTTCTTTCCTTTAAGGAAGGAGGGGAGCTGCATACTCATTCTCTAAATGTCGGTCTCTCTTTATACTCTTGCTTACTGTGATTTTTTTTTTCTGGAGAGTGTCTTTGGGCTAAAAAGACTCTTTGCTTCAGGTCTATGCTACTTCCCTCTGCCGGTTCTAAAAGACTTTTATAGTTTTCTGGAGCATAAAATATCAGAAGTTTTTATTAATAGAAACATTATTTGGGAGTATCCACAAATACAGATCTTTTAAAACAGCTTTTAAAATGATATCTTTAATATTTCTACAACTGGTAATGAAATTCCAAACGGACTGAACCACTTCAAAGCTTGATGTGCATCTCACCGGATAGCCTGCCAATTTTGCTTGTAGATGTTTCTAAATCCAATAGCCTCCACAGTGCTTTTGGTTCTTTGGTGATTAGCTCCAGTAATATAAGACTTATGCAGAAAATCTCTGAAGCAGTTTGCTTCTGTGCAGGTCTTTAGTGGATCAGCTTTTCATATGTCAGCATTTAAATGGCTCAAAATTCTCGATCATTCTTAAAGGAGAGAATGACCTGCTTTGCTTCGCTGCAATGCTCGTTATTTGTGTAGCTCTGTCAGTTCTGCTAGAAATATTTACAAACCATATCACATCTGCTTTGGCTGCTATCAATCAACAGATGAAGAAAGAAGGGTCATTGCATCTATTTACTAAAAACTAAACAGCAGGGCAATTAGAAGATTTATTGGATTTTCACCTATACTTGTGCTTTCTCTCTGCAGTTTTAATAATATCCTCTGGCTCTTCATTTTTAACAAATGGGACAAGTAAAGGCTTATGAAAAAGATACAATCAGCCTATGGGACTTTCTGGTACATTTTGTTTTCTATTTAGGTACGTTATATTTGTGTTATCACACCACCCACGTCACTGTACTGGGTGCTTTACAAACCGAAGTTATTGTCCTGTCCCAAAGGAAATGCCATCTAAATAAACAAAAGGGACAAGGGATGAAAAGCGAGGACGTGATTGTCTGCATCTCGGGGCTGGGAGAGCTGGTGCATGAAGAGAATAAGGATGAGCTTAAGCTATGTAGTGAGGCACTGTGCAGGTATCTCTGCTAATTTCACAATACTGTAGTCCAAACAAGCCCTGATTATGTCCACCCATCAGCCCTGTGTGTGGACCTGGGCAAATAAATTCAGTTCCTTGAAACAGCTGGAAGCTTTCCCAGCTATGGTGTTGCTTCCCTGTCTTCTAGGTCTGGGCCTGGCACTTGTAGCGTGAACTCAGGACTGTACAAATCAGTGTAACTCTGCCCTTCATGATTTGCCTCGATTGACTTGTAACTTCTTGAATACTGGTACAAGGATGCATTAAAACCTGTGCTGGGGGTGGTTATCGAACCCAGATAAAAGTTTTGACCTAGTGTCTCAGTCTCAAGAATGTCCTCCTTATCTCTGTACAGTACCAGACAGTTTCTTGGGTACAGTCTTTTATTTGTATGGCATTCCTGGTGTCTTTCTAAACATTTCCTGCCCAATCAAGATCACAGGAAACAGAAATAAAATAATCTAATTTAAACATTAGCATTTGTAGGATATTACACCTAAAAATGTTTATCTACTAAATCATGTGCAAAGCAAAGTAGTGGGTTTCATGCTTCGGTGTGTTCCAGCTGTGGTGTCTCTTCCACGGTGGATGTCTTTTTGTCTCATACATATACAGCAGATGTTCAATCCTGATCAGACGTAGGGAAGCGCATCAGCCTGACCCACTTAAAATTGAGACAAACTCCACCTCCCTGCTGCTGTAAATTGAACTACTGCTTTGAAAATTGCAGAGGGGCGTTCATTTACACCAGCAAAGAGATTGGCTCCTTAGCTAGCCATAGCGTGACTTGATAGTTTAGACAAGGGGAGAAGATCAAGAAAAATTACATGAAGTAAGCGATTTTGTAGCTGAACTTAACTCTTTGTTGCTGAGCGACTAAAATTGCCAAATTAACATGTTTGATTTTCACATTGACATGATAAATATTTAGTTCCAAGGATTCTGGTTGCTCACCGTGGGCTTGGCTTGCAGTGGCGCTGTTCCCCTAACGTCAGCTGTCTCTGGATCAGCCACACACTGCCTTTTTACAGGTATTCCAGTATTACAAGCTGACATTCAGGCTGTGTGATTAGCCACCTAAATTGCATGCTATTTTTTCCTGTTTTGTAATCGGATTACTGTAATATTAACAAATAAAAGCAGGAGCTGAACAACAATAAAGCTTTAATAAGAAATGAGCAGAGAGGGAAGAGAACACCAGCAGGCAAAAGATTTAAAAAAATATAAAAATGCTAAACTGATTTTTCCTCCCCCCAGCTGGAGCCTTGTGTTAACTCACGTTCACAGATCACAAGTCTCAGGGTACAGCTTCCATTTTGAAGAAGGGAGGAAAGCTGAAACTCATAAACCAGGAAAAGTTAGACTTGCTGGGGTTTTATTTCAAACTTCATACACAGAGGAGGAAGCTTTTTTCTTTCTTTTTTTTTTTTTCTTTTTTTCTTTTCCCTTAATGTATTGACATTTTTGTGTGAACGTGTGCTTGATTTATACAGAAGATAGTCTCTTTTGGAAGTCTCACTGATTAATAACCCCTGCGCCTGGCTGAGATGTTGCACTGCCGTCTGCTGTGCGAATTGCCACCGAATTCCACTATGAGAGTGCAAAGACTTTACATGCGTTGAGCTTCCATCTCTACATTTGTTTAACATTTGGGGTTTAACATTTGGCAGCGGTTATTCACTACTCTCTCCTTCTGTGTCATCGATCGGAGTTGACCAAGCAGGCTGAGACAGGCGGAGTTTCTCTGTTCTCGACATTGTACTGACAGCAAAATGATCACCCTTGGCCCCAAAAACTTGCAGTCTAGTGTGAGTGGACCTAAAACCACTTACTAAAGTATGGATGATACTTTATTGCTCATAAATTGACAATCTCAGAGCAAAGATGCTGAGATAGTATTTTTGGTGGGATTTTTATTGCCTCCCAAGGAATATGCTCTTTCCACCATGGGAATGAATGATGGTGCTGGCAAATTACTCCCATTTTTCATGGGTAAGCAGAGACTTTCCTAGTCAGCAATTCCTGAATTAACTGTGAGGTTATTTACAGTCTTTAAAACAATAAGCATATACCCAAAAAGAGGAAACCTGTCCATGTCCAGGTTAAGTATCGGTCTGTGCACGTGTGCAGGTATACGACCCTGTGTGCTACCTGCTGTCTCCTGACCGCAGTAATGATGCCTGAAATGCAGAATGTTTATCTAGCGTGGGCAAAGGTGTAGGGAAGGGGGCGCAGCGGAGCTCTGCTCTCCCACGGCATTGGGGAGCTTCCCTTGGATGCGGGAGCGTTGACTGAGCAGGGTGAGGTGTGAATGAGCTCTCCTAGGAGCGAAGACCTCTGTAAACTTCCTGGCCTTCTGCACCATGTGAAAAGTGTTTTCTTTGTTTGCCTCCAGCACTGTAAACCCACAAGCATATTCCTGCAGAAGCTCCAAGTATTACCGATTTTCTACTTACCTGATTCCCTGCTGTTGCAAAGGTCAGAGTGAAAGCATCACCTTTCTTGCAGTGGCACATCATGGTCTCCATAGTATAAGTAGTATTGGAGAATATGTTGTGATCTGTGCTACCAGGAGTGCAGGGGAAGGTGTTTCGTACACCCTTTTGCATTGAATTTTTCTTATGATGTTGGTCTGCAGAGAATGGGGGGGGCGGCATTTGGGAAAGATGGGCACGAGTAATGTCAGGAGGGCTCAAAGCAAGAAATACAGAACGGACGTTGATGCCAGGTCTCACCAAGGTTTGTGAGAGATCAGCAGTGAATTTTGAATTTGACTTGGCATGAATGAAGTTTCTCATTCTTTTTTTTGGGAAGAATGGTTAATGTGCATTGTTGAGATAGAAGAGGTAACGGGCACAAACTTGAACGTAGGAAGTTCCATCTAAACACGAGGAGAAACTTCTTTACTTTGAGGGTGGCAGAGCACTGGAACAGGCTGCCCAGAGAGGTGGTGGAGTCTCCGACTCTGGAGACATTCCAAACCCGCCTGGACGCCACCCTGTGCAACCTGCTGTAGGTGACCCTGCTCTGGCAGGGGGGTTGGAGTAGATGATCTCCAGAGGTCCCTTCCAAACCCTGTGATTCTGAGTGTTGATCATGTTGAATTAACAATTTGCCAAACATAGCTTATGCCAAGATTTCCCACAAAACTTTCTCATGGAATGGACCTATGTTATTTTTTTGTTGTTGTTGGGTTTTTTTAATCAATATTTCATGTTACTCTATTTAAAACTGCTTTCATATTCCCGCTAAACAAAACTCCAGCATAACTGAAAAGGGTCGAGAATTGAAGAGGGCTGATGAATTAGCAAAGAGACGCAACAAGAGGAGATGGCAGGAGAAAAGCTAAACCATTCGACACAGACCTGCCATATAGATCAGTGCGGTTGCAGGAACTGAGATTTCCATTAACTTAATGAGCATCACATTGGTCTGTGTTTGTTATAGATTATTTTTCCACGGGCCTTTGCATTAGTTATTAAAATCTCTCTCCACAGGCAGTCTGTTTTATGTTGGTTCGGTGCTTATCTAGTAGAGACTAGTTTCCAGAAGCAGAAGAAGGTAACAGACCACTTAGAGCGGATCTTGCATTATAATCTCTTAAATGAGATAATTTAACAGAATATTGATCCCACATTGTTAACTTATTGTGGCCTATTGAATATGAAGCACTGGAAGGCTGTAATTTAGTTGGAGAATTCTTCAAATAGACTACCATTTCTTTTCTGTTCTTGCTGACAAAATGAGCTCAATAGAAATATTTCTGACTTGGATTATGTAGACTGGTGGCTGATAGGTCATCACTCCTGGTTTTATTTTAAATGTAGAGATGATTAAACATAAGACTTCTAATATTTTTAACTTTACAGCAGCAGTTGCAGTTTTCTCCTTTATTACTAAGGTCTTCTGATATTTAAATTTGAGGATGTTTCAAACCCTTTCCTTCAGAAGCATCTTTCCTGTGGTGTCGTGAGTGCTGGGCTGCTGTTGATAACTATACACTAAAAACACTGCATAGTTAATTTATTTAAAATGAAATTTTAAAGAGTTCATTTTATTAGTCTTGCTTTTTAATGTAATGCGATTTTATAGAATAAGAGATAATCTATCACCACTGCTGCAGATTTCTGGAATATGTATGCTTTTTATCTTCCAGGATTTAATTTAAGTTTGATTTAAAACATTAAAACCTTTTCCCAATTCCCCCCTCCCCACCCACAGAAGTCCGACTTCTATTTTTATAATCAGAGCACGATTTCAATTGGTACAATTATCAAGAAATTAAGGAATGTTTTCACTATTAGTATGTAAAACAGAAGAAATTAGATGGTAACATGTTACTAAGCTCGATGTGCTTTGCAAAAAAAAAAAGTTAATTTATGCCTTTTTTTCTTCTTGATATATAAAATAACTTGATTTTTAAAAAGTATTACCATTTTGTCCAGAGAAATCATGTCTTTTCTTTTTTTTTCCCTAGAGGACAGATGTTATAGTATTGTGATCACAAATGGATCTTAATCCTAAATAGAGGTGAATTGCTCCTAAATTTCATGCTTTTCTAAATAGCTGATTTGGATAAATAAGCATTTGTTCTCTCTGAAAGATTCAGCAATTTATTTTCTATTTATTAAGAAGATGAAAAAAGTCACTTGTAAAAAGATCTCTAGTCTTCCAACAAGTCCTCTAGGAAAAGTAGAAAAGAGGAAGTTTGAAAGTCCTAATGCTGTTCCAAGTTTAAAACCATCAAATTACAAGTATGTTCTTTAATGATATTTTAATACATTACAGAGAAGCAAAGAAGTAAGCTTCATTTTTTGTTTCTCAGTGACCTTTTATTTCTTATCTTACCTGGAACATCTAATTAGCATTCCATCAGTTGTAAAGACAAGTTGTTTAGTTATGCAAAACTTAAGCCAGGAATCTAGTAACTGAGGAATTTAACTGGAGATGGATTCAATCGTTTTTGAGGTGTCCTGGCTAAATCCTGTATCATGATGTCTCTTCAACCTTTTTACTTGCCAACAACATTTCTTGTATTTCAGGTGAATTGCTCCTAATTTCAAAAACCTAGCAATGCTCTGAAATTTCAGAGGGCCGTGTAGCAACCTGATACAATGGTGTGTTGTGGTTGCTAGCAAATGATTATGGACAAGGAAATGATACACAGTAGTGACTGCACAGAAGAAAAGAGCGCAGCAGTCCTAGGCAGGAAGCTGCAAACCCTCTGGAGATCTTTAATACCTCTTGGCCTTCTTTAATGTGAGCTAGTCATGTCAATAGCAGATAAATGTTCCACACAGAGCTGGCGATGATGCTGAGGAGATGGGTCTTCAAACCCAGCACGACACTGGAGACAGCTTCTGGGCATTTGTGATATTATTGGTAAATATTTGAGGAAGTGTATAATATATGTTCATGTTATTTCACTTATAAGAAACACAAAGTTGCTGTCTTTCTGGTCTCCATAGTGTCATGCAATCTAAAAGAAGATAGCTGGCTGTCTAAACTAGAGGAAGGTTGCTACCAGGGGTTTCTTCCGTCCACCAGCACCAACTAAGACATTTTAGGACAAATAAATCATAGAATCATAGAATGGTTCATGTTGGAAAGGACCTTAAAGATCATCTCGTTCCAATCCCCCTGCCATGGGCAGGGACACCTCCCACTAGACCAGATTGCTCAAAGCCCCGTCCAGCCTGGCCTTGAACACCTCCAGGGATGGGGCAGCCACAGCTTCTCTGGGCAACCTGGGCCAGGGTCTCACCACCCTCAGAGTGAAAAATTTCCTCCTGAGATCTAACCTAAATCTCCCCTCTTCCAGTTTGAAGCCATTACCCCTCGTCCTATCACTACATGCCCTTGTAAAAAGTCCCTCTCCAGATTTCTTGTAGGCCCCTTTCAGATACTGGAAGGCTGCTATAAAGGTCTCCCTGGAGCCTTCTCTTCTGCAGGCTGAACAACCCCAACTCTCTCAGCCTGTCCTCATAGGAGAGGTGCTCCAAATATATTAATAATATACATGAATAATAATTTAGTATGTCCTTGTTTTGACTAGATGTATGAATAAATACCAAACTGAGGACTTTCTACAAAGAACACTTTACTATTTCCCAATAAATCAGGTGCTTTAGCTGAAGCATCTTGGATGGTCACAACAGCTCTGCTAGTTCATGGGCAGACAAAAGCAAGAACGTAGCCATGACTCCCACGTATAAAAAGTACTTTGTAATGAAATTTGATATTTTATGCATAAAGCTTGGGGGAGGTTAACAGTTATCTTTGTAATTGTTGCTTTGATTTAATTGTTAATCTTGTACCTTCAGAAAAAAAAGCGACTCTCCTCTTTTCATTTGTGCCATGATCATATTCTCAAGCTGTTTCTCATTGTGTCTATTCACAACAGACTAGATTGTCCCTGGAGTGAGCCCACGGAAGCCACCTGCATTACAAAATGAATGAATTGAACTCAAGCAGTCTAATCTTTCTAATAACTTTTCTGTATCAGGGACAGGAGAATCTGTAAAGATATCGATCCAGCAGAATGGTACATTATTAACTTGCAGTGATGGCCTTTGTGACTGACAAGATAGCTGTAATAAGCAAAAACTTATCAGCAATCAGCAGGATGAAGGAAAGAGACATCAGGACCAACAACCATGCCCCAGCCAGGAAATGGGATTTCAGCCCCTGTTCCCATAAGGTCCATTATGTGGATGTGTCACATATTATGTACTGTGAGCTCTGTAGCTTGAGCACAGGTAGTTACTTTCTATTCCGGAATACCTCTGTACAGTGATAAATGTAGATGCATAGGACATTGTCATCTACAACTGCTTTACCTTGGTAACCGCTCCTACGGCGCTTATAGGATCTCTTTTTCTAGCTGATGTGGCCTTTTCTAATTCCTGGCTTTGTTCTTGATTTATATCCTCTATTTTTTTTTTTTTTTGAGAACACCAAAGAGTTGTTACCCCTTGAATCTGAGAACTGATTGCCTCCAGTTTCGTGTTTCCTCGGAGTGTTCTGTACCTTTGTTCGTTGCAAAATGAGGAAAGAAAACACAACAAAAATCTATTTGGAACAGCATTAAGAAACATTGTCCACATGACCCCTGTAAAGATAGCAATGTTTCAATCTGAAATGTATTGCAAACTATAAAAATTATGACCAGGTGAACTACTCCTGTAGTCCTGTGTGCCACCTGTGCATGCAGTAGTAAATGTTGACCTCCTTACTCTATAAAGATAAGAATTTCAGCTATATTCATGGACGGTGAGGAATTATGTGCTCATAACCGTATCCCTGTAATAGGGAGCACACGGTTCATACCGAGCCTTGCTGCAGCGCAGCCCTCTCCCTATCTTGGAGCTCTCAGATGCTATCGTAGCACAAGCCACCCTTTTACACGTGCGAACTGTGCACACACGACAGAAATGGAAGTCAGACTTTGTGGGAACTAGTAATACAAGGGAAATAAACCCAAGATGGCAGTTAATCATCCATTTATTCAACTTGGATAATTCCAGTAGCTGAAGATGAGATCTACAGCTGGCGGGAATTAAGAACCGCATTGTCTTTGGAGAGCGTTTACACTAACTGTGGAGCTAATCGAGGAAATTTAACTCTTACCTTAGCTAGCAACTGTAAATCAGGAGCTCAGCTCTGTTGCTGGTTGCCGTCACGTAGCCTCATCTTAAAAAAGCATGTATGCTTTGGTCTAAAGGAAGGAGGCTTCTCTGGGAGGAAACGGCTAAATGGCAGTGGGGGTGTTCCACAAAGCCACAAAGAGCTGAGCTGAGCGACCTCCTGGAGGAATGAGTGTGGAGCACGATGCTGTAGTCTTGCTTTAGCCTTTCTGTTAGGAATTTATGTCGATGATGGTCGGTTTAATGGTATCAAAGTGTACTGCTCACCAATAATAAGGATCTTGTAAAATGGATGTTGGTAGCCAGAATATTTGGAGAAAATGACGGTTTGGCGAGGGCTTGCTAAATTAACAAATAGTTTTAATTTGCTTTCCTTACTGCCACTAATTTTCCTTCCCCTGGCTATAAATATGCAGGTAATAATAATTTTCTGCATCCGAGGATGGAATAATTAGTAGCCTGAAGGCATCTTTCAGGGCTCAGAATAACGGGACCTGGCTCCCAGGCCAGAACAGCCAACTGCCAGCATGGGAGTGATTTGTTTCTGCAAAGCAAAGCTGGTTCCGCAGGCTTGCTGTGTTTGCAGAGGGAACAATGCCCTGACGGTACCCAGCCTCAGCCCGTGTCCTGCCCTTTTCTCACGTGTGTCCCGTGTCGTGGGTCTCCCAAATAGTTACAAGTTATGCTTAGAGGTGAGAATTGCCCCAGTGTGTGTGTTTAGCAAGAAGATTGCACACGTGCTATTAATCTTGTTATTTTGGTACATTAATATACCAAGTAATATACTCTTTCAAGCTAACTGAAAAATACTGAGTAAATCCTAGGCAAGGAGCAAGTGTGGGTGTACCATAACTCTGACATTTTCTCCAGTCTCTGGCATTTTGTCCATTTCTATATATCATCACCATGACTACAGTGGTAATGTCTAAGAGAACTCCAATGTAAATCTGACAGCACCTCCTTAGCGGTACTTAAAATCGTGTAATTAAGTAAGAAAAGGCTGCTGATTGAGGAGGTTAGAGCTGCCTTGCAGAAGATTACAGCACATTTCATGATTAACAATCAGAACATTCTTTTCCAAACCTCTACCTAATTTAGCAGACTAAGGTTTCAGCTGAGAACAAGACTCTGCTCCTAATGCTGCAAAGAGGAGGGAGAACGGTAATTTCCCACCATTTTCACTGCTTTCCTGGTGTTTACTCCAGTGTCAGTCTTCGTTCTAATTTTGCTCTCCTGGTTAACTGACTTAACAGAAGTACTGAAAAGGCAAAAAGGTCAACGCTGTTGATCATTGCACTATAATTCACTTCAGTCTCTTGGCAGTTTATAATTAGGATGAAGGAATAGTATAAAAACAACTCGTTTTAGTGACAAAAACTCTGCAACCATCAGTTAATGTGCCAAAATTAATCTTTTCTCTTTGCGTCCCTAAAATTATAGGTTGGTTTCAGAGATAAACTGGTGTTTACTTACTGGCAAACACACTTCTGTGAAACTATATAGTTAAACTGTTTGCGAGGAAGAAAAGGAATTCATATATGGCGTATAGGGATATTATTTAGAGTTTTAAGTAGAACATGTTGTTATTGTATATGAATCATTTAAGGCAGGTCATAGCGATGGAGGGGGTCCTGATAGACAATTCCGGTGTTGAATTGTCCAGGATGTGATGGAATTTTCTTGGGAAATCTGATGGTTTTGAGACCACTCTCAGTGAGAGGACAGTGATGCTGGTAAATAAATTCAATTTCTCTTTCCTCTCCATACGTGCACAGACATTTACAGATGAGATCTAGGGAAATCTGTAGTTTGTAGACAAAGCGAGGTCTTCTAGAGGAATGTTTAATGTGACATTGTGGCAGGGGTAAGTAAGGTCCTTAACCGTGATATAGTTTTGTGCCAGATACTTTTATCTTCCTTTCTGTCACTTTTTGATATATTATTGTTTGTGTTGTTCTGGCCACGTTTCCTAGGCTTTGTTGTCTTTTTTTATATATCTATAAAAGAAAATAAATGTATAAATTGCCTACCTATTTTCTTGGCAGCCTTCAAGAAAAACTTTGCTACTTCTTGATTCTCATTGCCTTCCGTGTTAACTTGAGTCTGCATCAACCTCCAGATTTCTCTGGGGAGTATTTAGCTTTCCCTCCATCACTTGGTAGAGTGCCCATATGTCATGAGTTACAGAAGGAGAGAGTGTTCCTGTTGTCTAATTCCTTTCTGTACATCACAACGAAAAATGGGGTTTTGGGCTATATAATGTAGATGTATGCTAAGGACAGGAGAGGAGCGGAAAGTGTTGCATATAAGGTTTAAGAAAATGCTTTGCATTTTCTAAAAACAGTATTTCACAGAATAAGTATCAACTGTATACAAGAGCAAAAGCCCTGAGAAAAAGGAGAAGCAACACGTACAGCCATGGAATTGACACTTCTTGCTCCCGGACCCCTTGAGGGAAGAGCTTTTGGATGTCGTCTTACGTTTGTAATGAATACTCATTTCAATTGCGTCGCCTTTTGGCTCTACCATGTGAAGTTTTTGCAATATTTTAAGGATTTATGCTTTCACATGGCAGTTAATAATTGTGAACGGTCTCGGAAAAAAACAGTGAGTTTTCCCCCCACAAGGCTGTGCAGTACAGTACAGATTGACATCTCCAAGTCCTTCAAAAATGGGAAATGCACTGTGTTAACATCTTTATTCTCCTATTGCAAAATTCAGCATGCTTTGTGGAGAGAATTAAAATTACAAAATACATTCCTGATTCTAGAGGCCTGGTTTGAGTGTAAATATTGTTGAAAAAGTCCTGTATCTAAGTCTGCATATCCCAGTTGTGGAAAAGATGATGATGAATCTGACTTTTTCTTAAAAACTGTTGGGGAAGTGCTGGCATAGATATCATTATTAGCATATGTTAAACCAGAGCAAAAAATATTCTTTACATAAGCAGCTACTGCTGGAGTGATCAAATATCTCCATCGCTGCAGGTCAGAATGTGCCAATTAACACGAATATTCAAGTATTAAATCACTCCCAGTGAAAGGCAAAAGGTTTACAGAAAATGGGGGCTCTGTCATGTATCTATCCACCAGCCTAGCTAAATGACAAGATGATATGCAGTCCGAAGGAATTATTGACTCAAAAGATAAGAACATGAAGCAGGCATTTGAAATTCAAGTCTGCAATTAACTTACCTCAAAATGATGTTATGGGATTTATATTACCAGAGGGTTGTTGGGATGAAAAGCTGAAATTTTACTACTGAGCAGGCATCATTCAGGTACGTAGTTCATCTGAAGAGCAAAACACTTCAGCGTTTGGAAGTCAGATGCTTGTAACAGAATAAAGGAAAAGAAGCTGCAAAACTGGGTGCGTAATAGGCATTATCTAATTTTGTGTGCTTTGAGAAGGTGAGAGGAACCATTGTGTATTGTCAAGTTAAAGCAAGAGAATGAAGATTTTGCAGAAAGTTCCTTATGGTGAACAAGCCCATACTTTTAACATAAAAATAGATAGATCTAGATATGGGTGTAACTCCAAATTACGCAAGTTCCTTTAGTACAAGGATTTCAGTCCTTTTTGGAGCAGAAAAACCTGATGCTTCTATCTGCTATTTGGGTTACTCTGTGCAACCGTAACTCTGTTCCCGTGTATGACACAGGCTTTAACTTCAGCATATACTATTTCATCCTCTTCCATTCAGTGTGTTGCATTTACGTGGCACCATTCGATACTCGTCCTTTATCTTCCTCATTCAGAGAGCTGAACCTCAGGGAATCTGAAAATACCCCACTGGTACTACAAGGGGGAATTGAACCCTTGTGCCTCTGCTGCTTCAGTCTCTGTAGGAGGACGAAGGGCAGCAGATTAGAGCCGTGTTGCATACAAAGGAGAAGGACATGAGATGTGAGTTTCAGGGTTAAGGAGCTGGTGTTGAGTTCCCTTTGCTTAACAACCCGAGTGGGGTGCGCAAGGCATCAAATGAACTCTGCTGTCGAGTGCACCTTTCTCAGTAGCATAACCACGTACGTAGTTTAATGAACTATGCGAGGCTGAGAGGCTCCAGCAACACCTTACTCCTTTCCTCCTAAATTATGCCTATATTCCAGGTATTTTAATTAGTGGCATCCTTTATCTGATTGAAAATCTGATATGTTGTGTTTAAAATGGCACATAAGAAGTAAAGAAATAAGCTTTGCATTTTGCAGTTTGTCTCTTGATTCCAGTGACTGAGGTGTAGGGTTGCTCCTTAGGGTGGAATTAGGGCTGGAACCATTATCCCAGCCTCCAGTTTGTTCCAAGAGGTCGCTGTCAAGAACAAGGTACATGCCGTGTGGTTTTAGATGGTGTATTACCACGTTGCTTGCACCTGCAGCTAACTGGAAGTGACACGTTCTGTGTCCTATTCTGCCTGGGAAAATCTAACACCGCAGTTCAGAAATCAGGCAATGCTCTTCCACCAGTTCCTATTTCTACTCCCCCCTTCCCCCTAAGCTGGAAACTAAATGACATTTCCTTTCTTTATTTTTTTTACCCACAGAAGTAGGTCTCGTCCAAAACCTCATTAGCTGTCGCATCTGCCATGTCTCTAGGCAGTAGTTAACATTCTGGGCCCTGATGGCTCATCTCCAGGAGTCCTGTTTGGGCTGGGAAGGTATTTACCAGGCAGGACTGTGGATTGGAAACAGTTCGTCAACTTCTTTGGACTTGCAAAACTGGGGGTAGTCAGTGATTCACACCGAGAAAGCAGGACCAGCTGCTGATGTGGCTTCCCCCAGCCCCACCTGCCCTTGCAGCCAGCACCAGAGACGCTTTCCCTGGTTTAATTGAATTTGTAGCTTCCTGCTTCAGCTGACGTCTTCCTCGTCATCTCTGTAAGGGCTCTCCAGACATACGTTAAAAACGTGTAAATGAATTGTTAGTGCATTAAAATTGCACTGAAAAGGGAATGACTTAACTCCATAAAGACATCTTGCATCCCTTCACCTGGCTCCTACTTCAGGGCAAACTGCTGCAGACTTTTTGGGGGACGGAGTACATACAGAGACTTGAAAGATCTTGGCAACAGCAAAGCAGGAAAGTGCAGTTTCCTTATGAACGACCTTTCATTACGCTCCCCACGTAGCCTCAGCCTTGGCCCTCTCCATGCTGCTGTTTTAGCAGGTGTTAGCAAGAGAAACCCTTGCTTACTGCTGAGCGGCTATTTCCAACCACCACCGTCAAGTCAAGACGGTGGGTGGTTTTCTGCGTGAGCTTTGTGAGGGCTATAGCTGGTGAAGCTGTTCAGGAACACAAAAGAAACCCCTCAGCAGCGACGCGGGTATCTTTCTATCAAGCTTTCCTGGTATCTTTTTTAGTAATAATCTGAAAGAAAACTTGTTGAAGGGTCAGAAATACTGACTTAAAGAGATAATGCTATAGTAGGTTGTTGATTACAATCTAGCATAGCAGTGAAAGGAGCGTTGTGTGAAATTATTGTCAGTATTTCAATTCTCCTTCCCCAAAATGTCTCACCAAAGGCAGGCAGATCTTTTTGGTTAACGTGCAGTCTTTTCCCTCAAGAGTCCCAGCCTCCTGTGAGTGTTCCCGTGGGGATGTGATCGCAGAGCCGTGGCCTGGGTTTGTATCCCGCGGAGGCAGGCATCAGTGCTGCCGTGGGAGGATTAGACGGTAAAGCCAAATCATCTGCCTGTGTGGAGGATGCTCTCCTACCCCTTTTGTATGTGAACAGTTTGGACAATTGGCAAGATAAAGATTTAATATTCTTTCAGAGCCAGTTGTTTATAGGGTTGGTAATAACACTTGTAAGTTTGTGAAGTAAATGGCTTTTAAAAAGATGGAGTTTCAAAACTTTTTTTAAGAGTTATATTTTTGTCCTGCATCTCTGTACACTCACGTGGCAGGGTGCCCACGGAGCGAGAAGTCGCAGGATGCCCCGCGGCAGGGTATGGTCCAGAACTAGCTGGGAGCTGCAGAAGTCTTACAAGGGAGCGGAGAGTAGCTGTATTGTGCGTGCTGAAAAGGTTGAGAAAGGCATCAAAACCATAGGGATTGCTGAGCAAACGGAAACTCCAGTGCTGTTAACACTCACTCGTTTCTGTGTGTGCATAGTGATTTTTCATACTGGCTTGATAAAACATGTTTCCCCAAAAGCGTTGCCCATGAAAAAAGAATACATTTGCAAACGTTACACAATAGGAATGCTCTTCCCCTAAGTGCCCGGTATGTGTTTCTCCAAGAGAGTGCGTCCAGTTGTCAGTTTGATACAACTTCACGGCAACATCTAAATTCCGAAATTGCTTACATGGTCTTTGCTATGACAGAAGTGTAAAGATGAGGGATGAGTTAATCAGTGAGTTGCTAATTTACGTTTAATCAATAACATCCTTAATAAGTACATGTTATCAAAGCAAAGCCCATAAATTGCTATGCTATACCCCATTATTATGTACAGGAATCAACATTCATGCTGTTAATAAAATAGATTGAAATTTTATTATCGTGTCTTGAAATAAGCTTGTATTCACCTCTGGCTTGAGTTATTTCTATTGTTTTCGATTGATATGATAATGGGCACTCTTTTCAAGGCCTTTGCATCAAGCTTTTATTTTGGACTGGAAGGTGAATTTAATTGACACTTTCCTGATACTCAGACTTGCCTCATCCACGTGGCTTACACATGAATTTTCAATTCAATTTCAACCTCAAATGGGAACAGCCACAAATCCAAATACCTTGCTGAAGCTGCACAAAATGAATTATGTGGATAACAATATTTCATCGGGCTTGGAACTCGGCTGTGTTTTGTCCAAAGCAGTAAAACTGTGTATATGAATTGCTAAGTCACTGTAATATTAATGACTTGTATCTCATTCTTTAACTGCAGGATGACAGGGGGACAGAGGAGAGAATTGCCTCTCACCTTGGTGGAATTTTTCTTCTATTTAAGCCTACAAACAAATATTTAAAAAAAAAATAAAATCCTTCATAGGACTAAGCAATTTCAAATATTTTCTGTCGAGGCTTTTCGTAAAATATGACAGAGCAATAGGATTTAGGGGAACAGCCCCTGCACCTTGGGATCTGTCTCCTTCCTTGATGTAAGATACTTTTGGACTGGGCTACCACTGGCACCCGGTGAGGCTCAGATGTGGCAGCAAACTAGACACCTTGAGCTGCCATTTGCCCATTAAACTAAAACCTGCCAAAAAGCAAACCGGAGCAGCCAGGCTGTTCCCAATGTGGGGATCACCATGGCTGCTGGAGCCAGAAGATAACTCAGGCTGGGATAACTGCCTCTTCTAAATGGTTTTTGTTTGCTTGGGGTGGACTTGTGGAGTAGCGCCTCAGCTGGGCTTCTAAAAAGCTCTTATTTTGGTTCTGCTGTCAGTGTGGCAAGGTATCTTTGGTTGGTCTGGAGCAAGGTCTGTCTCGTGGTCAATATTTCTGAATTTCAGAGAGGCAGGAAAGAGCAACCACATGGGAAAAAAACCAAGGAGTTGAGTAAAGCGCTCAGCCTTGCTCACCCAGCACGCCGGGCTCTGCAGGCACCCCAGTTTTGGGTGGAAAGCACCCCCTTCTCCGTGGCGATGGGGACAGTTCCTGTGGGCAAGGGGGAACAGGAGGCTGTGCCCTTCTCGCTTTGTAATCTGCAGTGGGAAAAGCAAAGAAAGAGCCTGTCAGGGCTGAGTTCATGAGTGCTTTGGCAGAGGAGTCTCCCAAGTGACCCCGTGGTAAAAGCTAGTCCCCTCCGGCCTTCCGCTCCCCGGGTTTTCTGTTCTTTGTGGGTTTTATTCAAACCCTGTGATTACTCCTGGCCGCAGTGGGCTTTGGGTCATTGTTTGGGGTCTCTCACAACCTTTGCATTCAGCCAGCAGCTTTGGTCAGCTCGGCCACAATCGGCTGTCTTGGCCGTGACTGCCAGCCCTCTTTTTCTGTGTTTATTGTCCTTTAATTTCTCCTGCTCCGTCCAGCCAGCCCCATTCACTCCCATTAATGCTACAGTCCCTCCCGACTTCAAGCAGCTTTGAAGGATAAGCTTCAGAGACAAGCTAAGTATGAAAATAAAAATAAAGAAAAATAAAATAAAGTAAAATAAAATAAAAGAAAGTAAAAGAAAAAACCCCACCCTCCTGATATTTTAAAGCATTTTGGTCTTGTTTTTCTTTAACTGCAGTTTCGGGTTGTTGTGGCGAACTAGTCTGGAATACCTCCATGTAGGCTGGAATAGTCAGAAACTCTCTGCATGAGCGTTGGTTTCCAGAGGAGCAGAGCTGAGTCTGGACTCCGAGCTTTTGAAATGTGTAGCATTAAACCCCTCCTTGGGGCATACGCGCCGGCTCTTAGCAGACTGCCTTATTGTAGTCAGCTCACTCAGCAGCTGGATGTCTGTGTCTTGTGCAGTGGGTAGCATGCCATGATAAATGAGAATACTCTTGCAGATATGGCTTCCTTTAGCTACATGGTTCAAAACCTTGTATCATCAATAGTCATTTATTTCCTGCTTTTTCTGATCAGTCCTAAATTCAATTGGACTTCTATGGGAGCCAGTCTGACCAGCACATGATTCTGTATCAGACAAATTTCAGTTGTCTGCGCATCCCTTTTCCAAACGATTTCCTGGATTAACTGAAATTGTTTGGGTTGAGGTTTAGAGAATGCGGCTTCATATTATTTTCTAGAAATTCTTATCAATGTTTCATGCTACTTCATGAAAGTATTTCATCGCTAGATTCCCAGCCTGTGTTTCCAATGAGGGCTGTGACGCAACAGTGACATACAGTTTTGAATGTATGATGCAAACTCTGGGCTTATAGTGGAAAAAAGTGATGTTACTTACAAGTGTTTAACACCAAGTATTTTCAGCTCTTGCGTTATGAACTTACATTGGCAGCTAAGTGGATTGCAGTTGTGTAAATGAAGATGTATTCAACCCACTTTTGTTTCTGTCAGCCCACTTATCACACAACCTTAGGGCATAGATGAGAGTACTCAAATATGGTGTAGGGGATGTCGTTCTAAATCTGGAATTTGCGGTGGGAATCCTGCTGCCACCTGCTGTCAGCCAAGAAATTGGTTGTTTCTCTGCGCGACACATGCAAAATTGTGATTCTGACCTATTTTTAAAAAGTTAAACTTTTAATTTCCTAATTTTTACTTATGCTAACCATCAAATTTCAAGCTCTTTGCATTTTCTCCCTCAAGACGACATTAGTTTCATAACTTCTATTTCTAATTTGTTTTCTTATCATAACAGGTCTGTTGAACATCTGTTTGGCATTTCATTTTTAATATTTCCATAAAATGCAAGTCTGGGTAAATTGCAGGGTGTTATGTTGATGGCTTGCATTTATTGTAGACGGGATTCGGGGAAGTGGAAGGCTCATCAGCAAGTGAATTTGAGTATATGATTTTGTATCCCAAAGCATTTAAACATGGACTTTAAAACAGACAGATGTTGATATAGATGGAGCACTTTGAACATGACTCAGAAATGTTTCCATCTGCAGTTCTGTTCTGGGCTGGAGCATCGGCAGAGCGAGCGTGGGAGCCTCTGGGGTAGAAGTACGAGCTGTTGTCGCAACGAGCGGTGTGTAGTGTCAAATTTGCAGAAGCACAAAGTTGATATATGAGCCAAAGGGTAACTCTGGTACCTTTTATCTCAGGCATCAAGTTAAAGTGGGAATAGGAGTCTGTGCGTACGCAGCTGAGAGCACCCGAGTCACCCAATTACAAAGGGTACTAATGTAACTTTTAAGTTCCACCTTCAAACATGATCCTGACGACTTTGTTTATAAAGGTCTTGTTTGAGTGAATTGTATCAATATAGATACACTTTCAAAACTCTCCTACACTTGGACCAGTTACACCGCTCTATAAAAGGTTGTCCAGGAGGTGCAGGTTCCCTGAACAGGCTTGAGCTGTAACAGGGAGAGCACTCTTCTGTCGTAAGAAGTTCATGCTAGAGCTCTGCTCTAGCTTCACTTTTGTGTGGCTACAAACCACATCTTTCTAATCAAAACTGCTAGGCAGTAGCGGTTTTAAACCTAGACCCTAGACCAAGTCTAGCTATATGGAAATTAAGACTCCTGGATCCTGTTTCACTTGTTTTTGAAAATAGAAGTTACGTTCCTCGGGCATGTAAGTAATTTTGAAATTGTCACCTGAGGTCAGTAAATCTGCAAGAAAACATAGCCCTGGGTTTCCTTACACTCCAGCACGAGCGGGACACAAAGTCAGTTGGAGCTGATCGGAATTTCTTTCCCTGCCTGCCCTTCTTATGGAAAGGTAATGCTGTCTAAATCCCACTTTCCTGACAAAACAATGATAAATACCATGAGAAATCTCTGCAGCCTCTTAGGAGGGGGAAAATGTTTAGATAAACTTTAGGTAATTTTTGGCAGTGGTCCAAATACCATGAAAAGCTCCTCAGCATCCCTGACAAAACCCACGTTCAGTTACCCAGCAGAAGAGGGGTGCTTGAAGCTTGATGGTTTTAGAGCACTTTTAGAGAGGTGCCAGAGCTGGTGGAAGTCTGACGGACTTGAGTCACATTTGGTCCACTGAAAGTTGCCTTCTTGATGTCTGTTTTGAAATATTTCTGTAAATCCTGTGAGGCCTCTTGCTGGAGTTGAGGAGCGTTTCATCACTCAGGCTGAAGGGTTTCCATCCCTGGCTGGGGCTGATGCTCCTGGCTGGCACTGCCTGCTGCCCAGCAGAGAGCTGCGCTGGTGGGTCATCGTCCATCAGCAGTGCCCACAAGACAGCTCTTCTTGATGAAGAGCTCTTCTTGAGCTCTTCTTCTTTACTCTGAGGGTGGTGAGACACTGGCCCAGGTTGCCCAGAGAAGCTGTGGCTGCCCCATCCCTGGAGGTGTTCAAGGCCAGGTTGGACGGGGCTTGGAGCAACCTGGTCTGGTGGGAGGTGTCCCTGCCCATGGCAGGGGGTTGGGACTAGATGATGTTTAAGGTCCCTTCCAACCCAAACCATTCCATGATTCTCAGCAGCAGCCGGCAGCTGCCTGCTGGGTGGGGATTTTTTTTAATTTGTTTGTTTTGTTATGATGCATTAGCAGCGTTTGGTCAAATTTCTTCTCTCTAATGTTGTTGTTAATCATTGTTTTCGGAATGACTTTGCAGCTGTCCTGCCGTGCTGTTGTGGGTGCTGTGCTCCCGCTAACAGCACTGATCGTAGCGCTGCCAGCGCTGCATTTGCTAAGTAATGACACCAAGGGGTTTTTTTTCTTACTTCTAGGAAAGAGGGTCTTTACGGAGACATACAAATGTAGCTGCGATTGCGTGCAGATTGCATCCTCGGAACTCCTCTTTTCAGTGTTTAGTCTCTGAAAAGCCTCGACCTGCCTGTAGGACTGACTCTGATTCTTAAGCCCAGGAGCAAAACTGCAGTACCAGTGATCCAAGGAGCAGAGGGAGCCAAGGCTATGAATTTCACGTGTGCAATAGTTAACCTGTTATTCAGGAGAGAAGGCTTTTGCCACAGCCCCTCAGGTTTAGGCTTTCCTGCCCTTTGCTGTGGTACCACCTGGAGCGGCACTGGGAGTGCAGCTTCTCTACCAGTTTGTGTGCGGCAGCAGCCTATCTTCACGTACTGCTTAAAAATAACCCGTTTACCATAAATGATACGTGCTACTGTTTGGGTACCGCTGCTCTAGAAGATAGTACTAATTACAATTCATTAACATATTTAGCCATTCATTTTCATGTGACAGGATATCTAAAGGTAGGAATGGCATATCTAAAATAAACTGAAGCTTAGCTGAGCGTGGTGGCTTGCAGGGGGTACGTAATCTGTGCAGATCCCCACTGGGTAGACAGGAGACGTCTGAGTGCAGGCAGTATTTAAGTTTAATACAGCATTACTGCTAATGAGCAGTTATCACTGTTAAATGGTCACCTGCTCCTGGTCAGGAATTGCACACCCGTGGTTAACTGGCATACTTTGCTTAAGCTGCTTAAGTTTGCTGTGTTTAAGTTAGCTTTAAGTTAAACTGCTGAGTTTGCTTAAGCTGCTTCAGGTTTACATCTCAGTGAAAGCAGCATATGGTCCCTAGTGTCTTCCCCATTTTCGATGGGAACAGCAGACCCCGGCACCAAACACCTAGCCTTACGCTCTCCTGATGCTAAATAGGTTGCGTTCGTCAGTCACACGCATCTACTGCGTTGAGGCTGTAATGTGTGTTTTAGGATTCACGTGTGTCTCGTCAGACAGTGCCGAAGGCTTGCCGTTTAAAGCTGGGCTTACTTTTCTCTTTTAACACTAATGCCCAATATCAAGGAGCACTCATTCTATCTTTTAAGCAAAGAAGTGGTACATAAATCCAGGAGATGGAAAGGGCATGTGATAACAAGTGAGATTCAGCACTGGCTTTATCCACGAGCCTGTTGTATGTATGTATGTATGTATGCATATATGTCCCATCCTGCTCACAGCATCGGTCACTGTTCTAAGCAGGACATCAGCATATACCTATACTGGGGATTTTAAGCTAACATGAACTGCAAAGTGCGGCAAATCTGTAGTGAATTCATCTTTTAGGCAGTATAGGCCTGATCTAGAGCTCCTTGAAGCTGCTGAAAAGACTGCCTTTGACTTGAGCAGATTTGGATGAGACCCTGAAATCTGGAAGAGTTGAGTTCTTTTGTATAGTTATCCTAACAAGTAAAGCCAAAAGGAAAGAACACTGCCAGTGTTATAGACGGAAGGTACTATTTAAACAGAGAAAGGATCTTCTTTCTCTTTGCCTTTTTTGCTCTGATTTCTGATGGTCACTATAGCAACAGGAACCAAAGAGATGAAGGACTGGGAAACATGCACTTCACTATGACAAGTTCAATTTACAGCCAGCTCAGCAATGCAACAAATCTATGTCATACTTAATGAGAACCTATGCAGCAGGTAACGGATCAGCCGAAGATTGCGATGTGCTGCGAGATAGGGAAGCCTGAGTTTCACTATATCTATTAATGAGTCTTCCTCATTAAAGAGACCAGGACGAATTGAAACAGTATAATTAAGCCTGGACTTTTGACAAAGCGGTCCTAGTCTGTCATAGATAACAACATGAATTTTATGTTTCGAGTTTTTTTTAACTCACCTGGTTTTGACACGTTGGGGGTCTCTGGGTATGACAGCAACGGGGATGCGGGGACCACAGCGCAGCCTTGGCACGAACCTGAACTCGCACTCGGAGACGGATCCATGCGGGTGGATCAGCAGCCTGGATCCCAGAGGGATCATGGGCATTTCAAAAAGCAATTTGTTTGTACAAACAACTAAACTGTAAAAATGTAGCTTAAAGGCATCTCTTGCTTCGAAGACGAAGGCAGTTACGATGGGCACCCGTGAGTGCTGGGGCAGCTGCAAACTCCCAGTGCTGGGAATGTGGCAGGACAGTCCCAACACCGGGATTAAGAGCTTGATCACACTTGAAAATTCTGGCTTCAATTTTTTTTTATTTTTTTTTTTTTGCATTGTCACACTTTGATTTATCTTGCAAATTTAAAGGGTAGCAGCTCTTTAGCGTAGGAGCTGCATCTCACTTCAGGAGATAAGCTCTCAGTTTGGTACTTGGCCACAGGTAAGCGGTTGGCCCTCGCTTCCCAAGCAGTTGGTGAGCATTTAGGTGCTTTCCCACGTTAGGACTGTGTCGTGTGACTGGCAGAAGGATTGTCGTGGTACGGGGGCTGCTGATGTACAGCCACTAGGGGAAGATGTAAACCGGCACCAGCGAGTAGCTCTGAGAACCGGCTGCCCCCTCGTCCCTTCACCATCCTGCAGTGACAATGACAGGATGCACAGGGAGTCCTGAGCATCTCCCGCTCGGAGCTGAGCCTGGAGCTCTTCTTCCACATGGCCTGCATGGACATGGGTTTCAGCTGTCAGTTGTATGAATATTTTTGAACGTAGGTAGTAGGAAGGTTGGCCTGGTAGGAAGGTTGGCCTGGGCAAGTCTATAAAAATACTTAATGGGGGGGGGGGAAGACAAAAAAAAAAAAAAGGC
>VYXH01009539.1:880497-899376 GCA_013397275.1 Burhinus bistriatus
AAAAAAAAAAAAAAAAAAAAAAGTCTTCTTGACCTTCAATCTTCCTTTCTCTGTCCAAACCTGTGAAGAGCAGATAAATCTCACACAATTTCTAGATGCTAAGTTTGACAAAGACAAGAGCCGTGAGAGCCTGTGTCCTCACCAGCTCCTAAAAGTGTGTGTACGCTTCTGATCTCTTACAGATTGCTATTTCTTTTCTTTTTTTTTTTTTTCTTTTGGCTTTTTATTTAGAGATGGGTAAGCAGGATCTTTACCCCATAAAGAACACGTAAAAAAGAGAAGCTGAAAATGAGCCAGGGAGCGATGAAATGGAATAGCAAAATGGTGAGGTTTGTTAAGCACAAATAAAAGTACTTAGGAGTGCAGGAAGACGGCAACTATGTAAAATCAATCATTCAATCAACCAAACTACCATGTGCTTTAATGGCATTCATTCACTCACTTAATAAAACCATAAAATTAACAACTCAAATAATAAGTAAGTCAGCTTGAACAAGTGAGTTTTCAGCAGGAACGTGGATAGCTAAAATAAGTTCAACACAACAATGTGTCGCAGCCATGAACAACCCAGCCTAAGAGAAGCGATGCCTCTAGCCCTTGAGTTGCTGGGAACTGGCCGTTATACTGGTCTGCACGGAGCATTACAGACCACGGCAATACGTGGTGCCAGCTGTAAGGAAGGGCCCGAGGGAAGGGCTGGAGGTCCCTGGGCACACCAAGAGCAAAGCCAAGAGGTGCAGAGCTGTGTCTTTGCACGGTGCATGCATGGCATGGTGCAGGTATGGTCCCAGTCCCGTGTGGAAGCTGGATGTGGGGTGAGGATGGGAGAACGCTCAGTATATTACGGGAAAAGCAGTAGGCACGTAGGATCGGCCACATCAGCAGGCTGCTCTGTGCTGTGCATCATGAAGACAGTTTAAAACTGGCTCAAAAAGGGGCTCAAATTCAAGAGAAGAACAAAAGGTGTTTTGGCTACTCTGCTTGGCATATGCTTCTGCACCGGGGGGATGAAAAGCCTGGAGGTTCGACAGAAAGAGGTCGCAGTGATCTAAAGCAAGAGGAGAGGGAAGAAGGGATGGCTTTTAGTAGAAAGTCAGTAGATTTGGTCAAAGTGGGGATACCGGTGGAAGCGAACAGAGGAGTGGTGGTGATAACCTTTGGTGACTGTCCTTTGGTGCAGGGGAGCCTGTGAAATTGGCCATGCAGTTGGGCTGCCAGCTTCCATCATGTAAGTTTGAGCCATGCAATACCTTGCACTTTCTTAACGCCCGTGTTCTCTGACTCATGCGATTGGGTGAGGAACTTGGTATTATTTTTAAGCAAAAACCTCAACAAGGTAGTCTAAAGCCTGAAGGCAAATTCAGAGAAACTGAAAAGCATTTAGCTAAAATCCTTATAATTTGGGGGCTTTATTCATGGGTTGTTTTTTTTAATACTCCTCTCAAGTTTTTAATTTCACCACTTGGTCTTTCTGCAGCCATCCTGTTTTACCCATGCAACATCCATTTGACTGTAATTATAGTCATGTCGTTCAGTTTTCGTACACCCCCTCAGACATTCTTTTGGCAAGGGGAATTTTAAATATAAAGCGAGAGTTAATCAGCAGCCAGATTGAAGTATTGCGGAAAGATATCGAAACTGCTTGATATTCGTAGGAACTCTGGTGGCTGCTTTATGTGCGTTTTATACCATGCTGTGCTTGATGACCTTGTAATGATGAAGTCTGAAGGGAAACGGCGACTGAATCATCACTTCTGAGACTGATGGTTTCAGTGGAGGCTGATGCTCTGAGCACGGTCACGGAAAAATAGCTATTGTTCAAAGGTCAGTATGTGGATTTGGCACGGGGCCCAGATACCTCAAAACATCTGCGAAGCTGCTGTGATCGCTGCTGATCAGCGGGATGCAGGAAGAGGTGGAGATCTGGAGCCAGATGCGGTCCTTAGCAGCCACTTTGCCCCCACGTTGGCTGCGTTTTGGAGAGCCCTGCTCTTCCCACCTGCTGCTCTGAGGATGTCCCAGGAGTGACGTTAACACGAAACCGGTGTCATTAGCTGACTAGAGTCGAGATCACTGCAGAAATTGAAATCGGAGGTGGGGAGCATGTGTGTGTAGGAACGCACAACAGTAGGAAGTTGAGGAACCGAGTCCCACATCCTGGTGGAGGTTCAGGCACCCAGCCCCAGCTGATTTACAGGTAGATCCCAGCTCCTCTGCGAGAGCAAAGTGTTTACCCCTAGATGCTCTGCCTGCAGTTTTCTCATGAGCATGTGGTGTTTAGCATTACCCATGTGGCAGGGTAATGGGACACTAAGGTACCAAACAGAGCTCAGTCTCATAAACCAGCCCTTGATTCTGGCATCTTGAGGAGCTTTATGTTGCTGAGTGCCACACTCCCCCACGTCAAGAGAAATGGCTGCTTTATCCTGGACCACAGGCGGCAGCCTCGACCTTTCCTGGCATCTAACATGTTCCTGGCATTTTTCAAATCTCTCCCTTGAGCTGCCAAAATTGCCTGATGACATGACGCCGCCTCCAAGCTCTCTGCCATGCGGATGAGTCACCAGCCTCCCAGGTGCCTGCCTAAAGGCTGTACTGTCCCTCCTGGTGCCAGCTCCTCCATCCCATACCCCTGAAGTCCAAATCCCCCCCATCGCTTCCTAAAGCCCAACACAGGGAAAGCTTTGCACATGCGGACCTCTCTGCCTCCGAGCCTGGACCCAACCCAAGCAGTGGGGCGGGCGTTTGGGCAAGGGGATGAATTGCTGGTGCGGCAGGGGGGGACCTGGCAGCATCCCAGGGAGAAAGCGAGGGCAGGGAACTGGGAACAGAGTCCCAGCGACACGCCCGGAGGGAGACCAGCTGCTCCGATGGGCAGTCGCCTGCCAGCGCCTCCGGGGAAGGAGTCCAAGTCCCAGACAGCCACTGGGAAAGGCAAAGATGCATCACCCTGAAGGCTTGTCTTTGGAGATGCTGGCTACTCTCTGGTCTTGAAATTAAACAGCCTGATTTTCAAAAGATAGCTGAAATATTTTGGATACTTGCTTATATACTTAGCTGTTAGCTGCTCTGGATACCATGGCTTAATTATTGTGGATTCCGCTGTTAAATAATTAGAGCTGTCTTGTTTACTAGCAAATTTTTTGTTTGTTGCTCCAGGGTGATTTGTTTTATGTTAAATTAAGTACCCAGGGCAAGTAGCATCCAAATGCCAACAAAGAATTGGTTTTGTTTGTTTTGCCTCTGGGCAGTTTTGAGATGTTTCCAGAATGGACACTAACTGTCTCTTGGTTTAAAATCCCTCTTTCCCAAAACAAAAGCTTTCTTCTGGGTTTTTTTTTTTTTTTTGGTGGTGTGTTGTTTTTTGGTTTTGTGGGTTGTTTTTTTTTTTAATTTTTTTTTCTTTAATTCTGTGTTGCTTGAACTGTACTTAGAGTTACTTCCAAACTGAAGCTTGACTTCAAATCTTTTACTTCGCCCCTGCACTACTTGGATTTGCTTCCCCTGTGGGACGTGTGTTGTCGGCTCTTCTGTCAATTCATCCAGTTGACTGTTTCTTTGTGTTTTGGGATCGCTATTACAGCCTCAGCTGCTCAGAAATGCCTTGATGAGATTTGTGGGGAAAAGAGGAAGGTAAAGGGAGGGCCAGGAGTCAAATCATAAGAGTCAACATCGTTTTTTATGAAGGTTGTGGGTGGAGAGGAGTCCTGCTCCCACCTCGCTGCCCTTGCCGGGCTGGTGTCCCTCTGCGCCATTGGGGTGCTCTTGCTTTGTGTTAGTAACTGATTATGGGGAATGGATGAGTTGGGGGCATAGGGAGGTAATTACGTAGCAGAGCAGTTCTGAATCGGTAGGGGGAGTGGTTTCGTGGAGCTGTGCGTGCACCTCCTCTTTGGGCTGGGGACATAAACCTCTGCCTTCACCTCCCTGCTGGGCATTGGGCTCCTTCGGCCTCCTCCCATCCTCATGAAGAATTAAAGCAGTCCTTAAAATATGAATATGAAAAATATGAATATGAATATGAAGAATATCTCCTCCCACATTTTTATAGAACTCAATTTTTTGTCGCCCAGCCAGCTCTAACTATAGCTCTCTGTTGACAGAAACTATAGAAATACATTTTGTCAAGAATGTCTTTTATTTTAGCTGAAGAGAAAAAACAAAGCAAGAACAGGAGTTGTCTCCAGAAAGGCTCGCGTCCCTCATTTATAAAGGTCTGTGCAAAAAACAACATGAGAATAATGTGGCCACCCTTTTCTGCTAAGGTCAGAAGCTGGGCTTTTATACCAGGTACAATAAATGAATCAAAGACATAACATTGACATAGTGGGACAGGAACAAAACCATTGCAATACCATGTGAGACCTCCTTTCCCGCCCAGTGGCCAGCACCAGCTGCTTCTGAGAAAAACACAGGGGAATCTATAGAGGATTTTTTTTTTTTCTCCTCCCACATGGAAATTTATGTGTCACCTATTTTATTTTCGTTTTTTTTTTAATCCTCTGCAATATCTATTTAGATGCCTGGGAAGGGGGAGGAACGCCTGTCCTACTCTGGTAAGACTTGGCAGGGAGTTCAGAGTTTTATAAGCAATGTGCTTACTCAATTATTTGTAGCACATTCTTACCAGGCTGCTTTGGTTTATTTAACGTATGATATCGAGTGCTTCCCCATCCAGCTGTGAAGCTGCTCTCACCGCCTGCCGTGGAGCCTGGGCTTGTGGGGCTTTGCCGGGGCGGAGCTGCCTGCTCCAGGGTGCTGCCAAATGGCAAGAGCATCACCAATCTCTCTGCCTTTCACCAAGCCCGATATTAGGCACCAGCAATGGCTCTTCCTTGGTCTCTTGAAAGAATTTTCCCACTCTCGGGTATAGCTTTCTGGTTTCTGGATCCCACTGATGTAGTTGTTAGCGCTCGCGAGCAAAGTCTTGGAGAGTTACTGTGGCTCCGCTGAGCCGGGATAACTGATTGCCTGTGTCCTCTGCCCGTGACAAATACAGGCTCGTACCCCAGTGAAATACGTTTATGCTAACACATTTTTCTTAATTTGCATTGGGCTAAAAGTGGTGGTACAGGCAGCTTAGTGAAATGTAGTTGCCTGTTAATCCATGGCAGCTTAATCATGTGTCTGGGCACTAGCTGTACTGGTTGGGTAATTTACCATGGCAGATATTTGTTGCATTTATGGTTTTCAGACAACTGATACTGTTTAGCTGGAAGATAAACATTTCAAAACCACACAATGATTTAGGAGCCGTGGGCAAAATGTATGGGAGTTGGGTATCTAAACTCGTTTAAAGATCTTGCTGCATATTCCTATTTCTAAAATGTGGCAGTGGGCCAGTTTTCATAGATATTTAAATACTGACAGATGCACTCAGAATAAAAATCCTGCTAGGTGACTATCTGCATCCTTAGACTTCTAAATACTTTTATATATCTAGCATTTAAAAGCTTAATTTTCCAGTCCTATTTGTTTGAAATCATTTAATGAGTCCACATTGCTTTTAACAACTTAAGAAGTTAGTTCATACAGGTATTTCTGCAAAAAGGTTAAATACCATAACGATCAGGAAAAGACCCTAAAATTGAATTTATTTGAGTGGGCTTTTTGAAAACGGTTCCCCTTTCTATAGGAGAGAAATTTCTAAAAGTACAGCTGCCTAGAGTGATACTGATAAATAAAGAGCGTTTCTGCCAACTGTGTGGCAAAATGAACAAGGTCTGCTGTTTCCCTAGAGGTCAGGAGCTGGGGCAGAGGTGCACGAGCTTGGGTGCTCCCTTAGGGCTCTCCAGTGCTGATGGATCCATCACTGGAAAGTTGCCATGGACAGAAGTGGGATGAGGGTGATGCACCCCATGGGATGCTCGTGGTGGAG
This sequence comes from Burhinus bistriatus, assembly GCA_013397275.1. Taxonomy (NCBI): domain Eukaryota; kingdom Metazoa; phylum Chordata; class Aves; order Charadriiformes; family Burhinidae; genus Burhinus; species Burhinus bistriatus. Next base: position 886,376 of record VYXH01009539.1, read on the forward strand.
GAGCACCACTGCACCCAGGCACTGCCCGGAGCTGCCAATACTGCCAAGGCTGGACCCGCTCTTGCAAAAAGTTTGCTTTGAGTTTGGTGCCAAGAGGAGGATTTGCCCCAGAGAGGGGGGAAAAAAAGCTAAAGTTGAAGAAAACCAAGTGTTTTGGGCTGGATGGTTTTACACATCTTTTCTGATCTGTGGGGTTGGGAAAGGGCTGTCTTTGACTGCATGCTATAAACTTCGGCACAGTCGTGTCTGTGAATTGCAATAGATTGTTACTAACACTAAGTAGAGCTAAATGTGACTTTTTTATTGTTGTTTATTTTTTAATCAACCCTGTGTTAAGCCTGTGCATACATCTGTCATCAGAGACCCTCTTCCTTTTGCACTTAACGGCATTTCTGCTGCCAGCCCGAAGACTGACTGCACAGGGCTGGCATTTTTCCAGCGTCAGTTTTTCTTCTTGTCAGCTTTTCTCTTTTTTNTCTCTGTGTAGCTTCTTTCCATGCTCGCCTCTTCCACACTGAAAACCCTGTGCAGGGACTTTGCTGCGCATGCTAAGGAGAGATAGCGAAGCGTGCTTGAAAGCGGCTTTAAATACTCGAACACATGGGAGACATTAGCTAGCAAAGGAAACATTCTACTGTAAAGTAATCTACAGTTCAGTGAATTTATGGAAATGTTAGGCTGGAAAGGTATAAAAGCGGGCTGGAAGGAGGGGCTTGCCAGAGGAAAACTGCATAAAATGGCTGCTCTGGAGAAGGAAAAGGGCAAGGTGGCAGCGCAGTAGGATGAGGTGGGGGAAATGCACGCCTCTGCCCCTGTTTAGTAGGGTCTATTCGATGTATCTTTAGCGCCGTTTTGCTTTTTATTCCTCTAGGCTAGGGTCATGCAAAGATCATCTGCTCAGCGGACTGGGAGCTGTGGGAGGGCGAGGGCTGGCAGGTGATGTGGGTCTTGTGGACCGAAGCAGGGTCCCACTGGAGATGTGCTGGTTGAGAGTCAGAGGTGATGCACAAGCTAGCTCAGGTAACAACAGACAGGAGGACACCTGGCATGGATTTTGTGCTTTATTTCATTACACATTCATACATCAGTGCCATTCGTTCATCCATCAGGGGCCGGGCGCTTTTTCTTTTTCCCTTTATAACAGCTAGAGCAGTGTTTGCTGTTGGCCTGGTAGCCCACGCAGCTCAGCTCTTCACGGCTTCTCATGCCTGTACCAGTAGGCTGAAGTGTGCTTGCACGTCCTGCGGTCCTACCTCCTTCCTGCTGTGTTGTTTAGATGGCAAGCCTGGGACTTGGACAGGATCCGGAGAGAGGATGTGTCTCCTGTGCAGATCCTGGAATGTGGGAGGCTTTTAGGGTCTGTTGAGTCCACAGGGCTGGAGCCTGAGTCTGTGGTGCCATGTCCTGGCACAGGGCATGGGTGTTGCAGCCTGCACATCATCAGCTGGAACAGAAACCTGATGTCCTCACCAGGTGGAGACCACCGATCGCGAGGACAGCGGCTAGAAATGATGATAAGGCATCTAGGGGAAATGGAAAATGGGGAGCACCTTTCAGGTTTGAAAGATGAAAAGTCTGAATAACGCTTGTACCCGAGTTTTTCTACCTGCTTCAGCCAAGGTAGCGAGCAGGCTGACAGCGTGAGCTCAGAAGACACCATGAGCTGTCAGCATGTTAATTCACTCAGCCAAAAAAAAAAAAATAATAGTCTGGCTTGGACATTTACCTCAGACCTTTCTGACTTTGCTTTATTCCGTAGGGCAGCCTGTCCAGAGCCGCATGGATCCAGCACCGCCTGCGCTGGTTCAGACTCAGCGTGAGCAGCTGCGGCTCCACTGCCATGACAGCGTTTGTGTTTTCCCGTGATCAGATTTGGCCCCATCTCCCCCGGCGCCGTGCTGTATGATAGCTGCAGGCAGGAGACATGCTGTTTAGATGACACTGAGTTGTTTTCTAGGAAAGGCGCTGTAGTAAGTGCTAGCAGCTTTATTGGATGAAATTAAATGTATATCATCCTAAATGATGACGGTTTGTAGATCTTTACTTTGGCACATTATGGAATTTATGGGGTGTAAAACAATTTCAGAATCGACAGCGCAGAGATCGGAAAAGGCTGCTGTATGTTTGGAAAGGCAGAGCAACGTGCGAGCGCTGTGCCGGGAGAGGTGCTGGGGGCTCCTTCCCCAGCTGGGAGGGAAAGCGGAATTGTTGTGGCAAATGGTGATAGCCCCGGTGCTCTGCCAGCTCGCCAGCGGAGCAGCTTGGTCAGTGCCTGCGAATTATCCAGTGAATGACTCAACTTTTAATTGGGTGCAAGTGCTTAATAGCCCTGTACGGTTATGTAAATACCACGTACAGAGAAACAAACTCCAATAATCAGAGGTAGCAAGCAGCAGCTACGATTAGATCACATTTTACATCCAAACAACTAATTGTCTGAGCGCTGGGTTAGTGAGTTCACACCCGGCTCGCAGGATTTGCACATCCCATGGGTTACTGTATTTGCAGCTGCGGTGGTTGAGGGCAGCTGTGTCTGCTCCCAGGTCCTCCTTCCACCTCAAGTTCTCCTTCTTCCAGAGCCGGCGGTGGGGTTAGCGTTCCTCCATCTGGACCCATATGCTGGAAAAGTGAAGTTTGCAGCCCTAGGGAGAGCCTGGTTGTCTCCTCCGTGCTGCTGTTCATTTGGAGGGCAGGGAGCAGGCTGCCCTCACAGGGGAGCCGAGGGATCCCACGGCAAGGGGTGCTGGAGGGGGCTGAGGCTGGGACACCACCATACCCTCTGTCAGGGTCAAGTCCTCTCTAGTTTTAACTCCCATTCAGTCACCTCTTGCCTTTTCAGATTCCTTCGTGGCTTTGTCCCTGTAATTTAGGGGAGAAAAACAGTTTTAAACTGATGGAGATGGTTTGAGTTTGGCCTTTGGGGGATGAGGTCTCTGCTGCAGGTGCTCCCAACAGTGGGAATTTCTCTCTCACGCTTGTTTTGGTTCAGTTGATAAAGCAATGATTCCCTCTAGTACTGAGAAGAGGTTGTAGTGAGATGGGAGCTGGTCTCTTCTCCCAAGTAACTAGCGACAGGACAAGAGGAAACGGGTTCAAGTTGCGCCAGGGGAGGTTCAGGCTGAACATTAGGAAAAAATTTTTCACTGAAAGAGTTACCAAGCATTGGAACAGGCTGCCCAGGGAGGTGGTTGAGTCACCATCCCTAGGTGTGTTCAAAAGTCGTGTAGATGTGGTGCTTGGAGACATGGTTTAGTGGCAGACCTGGTAGAGTAGGGTCAATGGTTGGACTGGATGATCTTAAAGGTCTTTTCCAACCTGAACGATTCTATGATTCTATACTGCATGGGTGATCTTTTTTTAAACAACGGGAGCTTTCCATTTCCAAAATTGGCAATAAAATATTTGAAGTGTGGCAATTTATGGAAAAATGGGAGTGTTTAATCCAGACAACGAGAACTGGCAGCGGTATATTGAAATATTGGGCTGGTATTTTCCTGCAGATAAGGTTATAGATAAGAACAAAGATAAATTGATTTTCTTTAGTCTGTGACAGTAAAACCTCTTTTCTCTGGAAGACTTTCTCACACTCTCGGAAACTTGGAGATAAAAGACAGCTTGCGAAATAGCTCAGCAGAGTCCTTACTGCACCCCAGACCCCAGCAGCCAAGAGTGGGTCCTGGTGGGGCGAGGAGGAAGGGTGAAACCAACGGCATGTATGCGGCAGAATGGAAAAGATTGAAAAAACTACTGATTTGGGAATGTCCATGGAGTTATGATGTGGACATTTTGGCATTAATAGAGAATTCAAAGACAGTTGCTGGCAGAAAGAAACTTAAAATAGCCCAAACCGGTAAAATTAGCAACAGTAGAGGAAGCAGCAGAGGTTTTAAAAGTGGGCACTTGGGAAGCAGGGACAATAAAACTCAGTAAACAAAATGCAAAGCTGTTTGGAAGGTGGTTAGGCTCTTGAGAGGTGTTTCCACTGTGCAAAGACTCATTCTGCATCTGTTCGCAGATTTAAAATGGCCCAGGGCAAGATTCAGAGGAGGATTTAAGCGTTGCAGCTTAGTTGAGAGCACCGGAATTTAAGCCTTTGTAGAAAGCACATCCTCACTTTGAGCCTGTAACTGCCTGCTGTATGCGGTGGGTGAGTTTTCTTTAGATTTATTACATTTAATTGTAATTAAATGAATCAATAGAACTCATGTTTTCCATGGCTGTGCTATAGGCCACCTTCAATCTTCCACTCTCAGTAGAAGAGAGTCTGGAAACATGGAACTGCTGCATTTATTGTTCAGCTTTACCTCGCCTTCAGCACGTGTAGGTGACAGCCTGGCTGGAGCTTTTCCTGAGTGAAATCTCAACTCAGTTTTCTTTCCTCCGAATGCTCCATTACTGCAAGCATTTACCTTGGAGAAGAAGCTGAAGAACAGCTTCTTTCAACTTTTTGGCAGTAAATAGGTTCCCACGTGCAGATTTTTCAATAGGAATAAATTATTCTAGTAAAAAAATCTACAAGAAATTAGGTTGGTGTTAAATGTGAATGATTTTTTTTTTTTTATCCCTGTTTACACTACCACTTCAACATGCAAATTAAAATGCTTTTTGTGTATATTTTTCATGGTGGGCTTTAGTTGGTGTTGCCTTTTCTAGAATGAATGGTTTCACATCTTTGCCACCCCAATGTCTGCATTTGTATTTGATTTCCCAGGGCCAGCTGCCCAAGACATATCCCAGACTTGCTACCCTCGGTCATGCAGAACAGACTCTGAATTCCTGAACTCTCCCATCCATCCCACTGAGGCAGTTTATAGAGGAATCGTTGCAAGAAAAGTCTATATTTTCCCTGTCCATCCAGTTACCTTTGTGCAGAAAATAACTTTTTTTCTAAAGTCTTTAAAATAAATGGATGCCCCAGCCCTGGAGGTGTTCAGGTCCAGGCTGAATGGGGCTTTGAGCAACCTGGTCTAGTGGGAGATGTCCGTGCCCATGGCAGGGGGTTGGAACTAGATGATCTTTAAGGTCCCTTCCAACCTAAACCATTCTATGATTTTATGAAATTAGTGTAATACTATGGTTGGGGTTTGTTTTTTAAAGCTTTAAGATTTATAAAGAAACCCAGAGCTTGTTCTTTTCCCACAAATTGTCCCGGTAACAAACCAGCAGTTACAGCCCGTAATGAATTCTTCTCCAAGAAATCATGGACGTAGTCTCATTGCTTGGTGGTAAATACAGAGTTTAATGGCTCAATTGTTTAAAATTATTTGCGTGGATACACAACCATTTGTATATCGCAGTTGCATCGGGGGAGGCCTAACAAGGATTTTGCCGTGTGTTTCTATAGGTCCTTGCAGCCTGAGCCAACTGCTCTTGGGTGCTGGACAGCAAGCTTGATCCTCTCTTTGCCTTCATCCATCCTTACTTTAACATGTTTACTTCGGGTTGATGACATGTTTCAGAACATTAGCTCTAAATCCAGCACTTTCTCTGAATTCCGGCTGCTGCCTGGAGCCCCTTTCAAGACCCCGTCAAGCCTCACCCTCCACACCTCCAGACACCAGTGTGCTTAAAGAGGGCTTTTATCAGCGCGTTGCAGGAGCCCCTGAGCGTGTGGCGAGGAGGTTAAATACCGTGTGCTTGCCTTTGGTTCGAGGTGCCTTTCTGTGAGGTGGTGGCTGTGGTTATCACTGTGGCCTCCAGCCAGCACATCACGTCTCCGAGTGTTTCCTTAAGAGTATTCTTCACCTACAGGTACAGAAGTCTAAATTTATTAATTTCTAAGGCTTTGCTGTCGAGAGTAAGGGACCCCACTTCACTCTCTGAGTGTCCGGCTCTCAGACCAGCTGAAGTCAAAGGGGTTTGATCCCTAGGTTGAAAGTGGCTTAGCCAGTCCAGGTTACAGATGGGTCCGGTGGACTTCACAGCGATTCTGCTGTTGTAAATTACCTGCACTGAAAAATCCGTAGTTGCTCACATTTACAATTTAATTACTTGTTGTTATTATGTTAAGAATTAGTTAAGTTGCTTAAGAATAATGTGCTTAAATTGCATTACAAGCATGGTTTTGGCACTGGTTCTGAGGTCTTTATTTATGTAGCTGAGTTTCCTTGAATTTAATCAACTGTTTGCCTGAGCACGAACCTGAGTTTTGCGGAATCAAAACCCATATTTTTGTTGTAGGCTTCGAAACTGCGACAATGCTGTATGTGTTGCATGACAGCTGTCATTTTTTATATTAATAGTATAATGTATTGAGAGCGTTGATATAAACACTGTAATTGATGTGTTTATGACAACAAATTGTAGCATTCAGTGCCGGAGGGTTTAGCGCTGTGTCTGAGCAGCAATTCTCTAACATTCCCATTTATTTCTCCCACACTCGTGTTTACCTTGTTTACTCACATCCTGAAATGTCAAGAGCAGTACACCTCAATGCAGGCCGCTGTGCCTAACGATGAGATTTAGCTAATATGACTAATAGCAAATTCCTGGGCGGAGGGGAGGTCTATGCTTGATGCTACTGTTTTTCTTCTGAATCAAGTGGTTTCAACACTGATTTTTCTGATGCTGCTGTATCAAAGGATATTTGAACATGCTTTTGAATAAGGTGTGTAGATGGCTGGTGGCTCGGTGTGGACCCTGGAGTCACTTATTGTGGCAGAGCTGTGGAGCTGCAGTGTCCCAGTGAATTGATGTTTTAGTGGAATGGCAGGAAGGCGAGATCTGGGTAGGACACAACACATCGATCCCCTTGTAAGTGCTCTTGAGAGTGTACGCGTTGGGAAAGCGGGGCCAGGAGGAGAACATTGCATTTGCTGCAGTTACAGCTCACGTCTCACCTGGATCTAGGCTCAGACTCGCTCCCCAGCTCCTCACTTGCCATGCCCATTAAACACGGGCAGGTCAATAGCCCATCTCTCCAGAGCCTCCACGTCCCAGGGGTGGGAGGCATGCCAGCCTGATGGTCAGCGGGGACAGAATGGCAACCTTGAGATGATTTAGGAAGCTGCTTCTGACCACCCCTTAGTGGAGAGTTGCCGCTTTGCAGTTGAGATAATGGTCTAACTACTTGAGGGATGCAATAGCCAGCAGCAGCAGCCAGCGGCATTCCTGGCAGAGCCCAGGAAGGCAGCCGAGACGAAGTGCTCCTACAGTTCATCTGAATTCTTCATAGGAAGTGGCAGTTCAAAAGCAATTAGCATCCCTGCCAGAGCTTGGCTGCAGCGGTGTGGAGGGCACTGCCGGGGAGGTGACATGTCTGTTCTCCGTCTGTGCCCACCAAGTGGTCACCAGGCTCACAGGGAGGAACCATGGCCCACTGCCACCGTCCCCAGCTAACCAGAGCCCAATTACAGAGCGCTCCTGCCGTGCTCCATCCCAGCATCTTTGCACGGGCAGATAATCAGGGATGTCCCCCTCTGCCTCGCCGGGAGTGGGAAAGTGGCCAAGAGGAGCAGAGAAATGTGTAGAGATTTGACAGTACATGGCTTCCCAAATGCACCGGGCACGTAACTGCGCCCAGTTCTCCTAATCATGTGTATCGTTTCTGGCGCTCCCTCCAAAGAAGAGTGTTTCCAAACAGGGCCTCGCGGTCAGCGGTACCATCTGGTGACAAGGGTATTAGCTCCATTTGCATGCCCTCATGCCTAATTTGCACATGCAAAATAGGGACCCACTTGCACACATGCTCCCGCAGGTAAGAACCTGCCTTTAACTTTCTGAGCATGAAGCCACAAACGGCCCCAAATTTGGATGGTTCTCTGAAAGATGCACTCTGTGTTCCTACCATCTCGGTGCTGGGACTGGGGAGCGCTCGTGGTTCAAAGGGAGTGTTGCTGCTACAGCCAGCCCGGCGTTACACAGCATCGCTCCTGCACCTGACCCCAAACGTGGGATTCTTGTTGAAAGCAATGTCAGTCAAAACTGCTCGTTTCTGCAGTGTTGTGACACCTGCAGATCTATTTGGAAATAATCTGCCGACATGCAAGTATAGGTTCCAAACTCAGAAGGGAGCAAAAGAAGGAACAGAAAATTGCCTTTGTGCTGGATTTAATATTTACATCTCAGACTTTGCCAAATAGGTTTGTTATTTATAGCAATAGCAGCAGTAATATTCATCAGTTGCCATGGACATACTAAGCTCACCAAATACAACAGTGAACCACAATCTGCACGGGAGTCGTTTTAAAATGCTTTCATGCTGAGCGAATAGTTTGTATTAAATTTAAGAGCAAAATGCTAGGTTCCTCTAGTGCTGTTTCTGGGATTTCAGATATAAAAATGGAAATACTTCATTGGAAATTTAATGGGAAGAGCAGTGCTGTATACAAGAACCCTACAGAACTTACTGTCACCAGGCAGCATTCAGGATCACAATTTACTGTGCTTAAAAAGCAGAATATATAATGAGAACATCTAGAATTCCATTAATAAGGATATATTTTTGAAGAGCTGAAAAACTAGATGGAAAATAAAATTTTATACGTTCACTCTTAATGGAAGCACATTTTGGGGCCGGTTCCTGCCTTCTGCGTTGTTGGTGCCTTTATCTGGAGCGGTTGGTCAGAATGTCTGACGTGGGAGAGTAATGACGCACGCAGACCCCTGCTCTGATCAAATCCTCGCCCTGTTCTGCATTTGGGGAAGCAATCCTCATTTCTGAAATGCCAGCCCTCCAAAATATTGCTAGAGATGCAAATTTTTCTTTGTTGGGATAATTTGGGGAAAGAGAAGACAAGAGCAATTATCCAAGACTTTGTAGATAGAGCCTGCAAAAAGGGTTAAATCTGGGCAGGGAGATCTCAGTAGATATTTACTGGTTATCTGCTGAACCTGGCCTTCCCCTTCCCCAGCCCAAAGAACAAATCCAGCAGTAAAAGAACAGCTGAAAGCTGTCAGGCTGTAATACCTATAGATAAGGTCATTCCTTAGGGGAGACTTGCTCAAATGCATAATAATATAACCAGGAACTGTAAAAGACACTGAGATATATTAGAAGATAAAATAAAGCAGGCTGAAGTTCAAACACAGAGAAATCTAGGCTTTATATGGTGAAAGGTAAAATATTTCTGCAGATCAGTGGAGGCTCTTGAGTGAGGACCTGTTTGAAAGGACCAGGGAGGCTGGTTGTATCTTTGGGGATGAGAGTTAGAAGACTTAACACGAGGCAGATAATGGAAGAGGCAGGTTGTGAGAAGGGGGCCCATCGGAGGTGAAAAATTACCCGCAGGAGCAGCTCTGAAGCCGAACTCACCTGCTACAGCGGTCGTGGGCTCTGAAAGGGCAGGAGGGACCGAAGCATCGCTTTGGCCAAGCGGAGGAGCTGCAGGTATCTGGGGAGCTCCCCAAGAGCAACCCTAAAAAAAGCAAAAGCATCCTCCTGTTAAAGTGGAGACTCAGTTGTGGTGTGGCACAAGCACTGAAGGGCGAGGCTGGCTCTGGGATTTTTTTCCAATCTAGTTTGCAATATTTTTGCTAAAATTGAGACAATTTGAACTGGATTGGGGGTAAAAAAAAAATATCTATTTTGAAGGGATTCCTCAACTGAGCCTTTTTGGATTAATGTCGTTACTTTGTCATTGTTGCTTTTCGTCTGTAACTTGAGGTTTTTTTAATGCAGCATCGCACTGCAAATCCCCTCAGTGGGACTATATTTTGGTGTGAGCCTGGTCTGAAAGCTATGGCTGAGAACGGCACGCGGTTTGATAACGCGTCGATCCATCCATCTCCACTGGGTGATGAGTCTAGTGCTCACCAGTTTTAGCTGTCAGGCCTTAAAGCCCTTCACCATGGGGTGTGTGTGTCTGAAGCAAGCTGGAGCACTGGATTTTCATACCTTCTTGGTGGGTTCATCCTCTCTCGTGGCTCGGATCAGATCACGTTAGCGCTCACCTGAGTTTGGCGAGGCGGTCTTCTTGACTATATTGCACGGCCTTTTGCGTTTCATCTGGTATTTGTGCAGAGGCCGAGAAAATCCAGCCCGTAGTGGTGGGAACTTGGCATCGCTGGCTGGGCTGGGAGCGTCCGCTTCCAGGGGGCACGACTGCTTGGGTGGGAGTGCCAGCAGTTTGGAGTCAGGACGTAAGAACCCTTTTTGGGGAGGAATCTGCTGATTTCAGGGAGAGCTGAAGGCTGCCAGGACCTCTCAGCACTGGGATCGGAGCGGATTATGCTTTGGGAAAGTAGTAAAGGAAGAATTCGGGGATCAGTCTTACCAATGAAATACCTATACTTAGTCAAATATCGTAAAACTGTAACGGTTCTGTGGTTCAAGACACAAAAGTGATTATGAGCTGGAGTTGGTGCAAATGAGCTTCTTAAATGTAATATTGCAAATGCAATTGCAGAGTAGGGAGCGTTACAGCCTCTTAATAAAACTTCTGGTACTGGCTAAGTGGCGGACTGGCATTTGCAGGTTGCAGATTGCCCATGTTCCTATCTGAGCTCTTTCCTGCTGCCAAAACAGCCTGGGAGCCTGTCCTTCTGTAATAGTTTTCTCTTTTCTTCTTCTTTACCTGAATGGAGGCTTGACAGTTCTCAAATAGACTTAGATATACTGCAGATATTTTATAGGTTTAGCATGTATTGTTGTGCACAAAGTGTAATTGTATTTACTTGCTGGCAATAAAGAAGTTGTAGGAAGGAAAAAACCCCACGTTACTGCTGTATTCTCTTCCTTTTCATACAGTGCGGTATGGGAGAGATTACTTTCCTGAGATAAAATTGCAACATATGAAATCCCACACTGAGCACTTGAATGCATTTTTCTTACAGGGAAAACAAATATGAGCAAGAATGAGAACAAAACTCACTGTTGCTTTTGTTCACTTTGCCTTTACTTTGTGTGTTTTTCATTTACAAACTTTTGCCAGGCGAGAGGGATGTGCGAAGTGACAATGGAGGGACAACTGTTAAAAATAATTACTTACATGCCCTTAAAATCAGTTATGGTTTTAGTCCTTCAAATAGTGTTCCTCCTCCTTGAAGTGTAGGGCAATGTGGCTCAATAAGCTATCAAGATTATTTATAATCATCAGAGCTATGGCATTAACGAAACAAGGAGAAAAAACAGTGCAAACGAGCCCTCCTTCGCTGTGCTCAACGCATCTTGTGAAAATGTCCTGCTGGGCTTCAGGGTGTCTTCGTGCAGCAGAGGACTCCAGCAGGACAAGTCTCCCTCCCTTGAACCGGTCCGTAGCCTTTCTTTCCAAATACGAGTACATTTTATCTAGACAAAGCACACTCTTGACTCCAAGTTTAGAGCTCACCTGATTTCAACTATCCTGCAATATTTAGCTTAGCTTTCTGAGGGCACGGAAGCCCCAGCTATGTGGAATTTAGTAAAACTTGATCCTGTATAAGCAGAGATGCTCTGACTCTAAAAAGAAAAAAAATTAATTGAAGCCTCTCTGCAAGTAGTGGAGTCACCAGTGAGATCCGAGCGCGCGCCGCTATTTTGGCCTAGCACAATAGCGACGTTTTGTATTCAGAAAGCTTAGCTCCTGCTATTGCAGAGAAGTTGGGGAATTATCATTTGCAGATAAATCTTGTATCTAAATTATACTTCTTGGTTGCTAATTTTTACTAATTAAAATATCTATCACCCATGCACGACCTCAGACTGATTTAGAATAGGAAGATGACTGTCTTTAATTTAATGAGGAGTTGTACATGAACTGCAGATTCTTATTCGAATGGTTTTGCTGTAATTTATCACGATGTTGGGGCCAGAACGTTCCAGCGCTGGAGAGATGTTAAATGTGTACTGAGTGCAGTCAGACAATAATGCAAATTCTTACAGCAGTGTTCGGTGATGCCGTTGCTGAGCCATAGGGTGCCGTTCTACATTGGAGGAACCTATGTCGATAGGACATGGGGTAATGGTGGGTAATGGTTTTAAACGAAAAAAAGTAGATTCACATGAGTTATAAGGAAGAAGTTTTTTATGATGAGCGTGGTGAGACACTGGCCCAGGTTGCCCAGAGAGGTGGTCGATGCCCCATCCCTAGAAATGTTCCAGGTCAGGTTGGACGGGGCTCTGAGCAACCTGATCTGGCGGAAGATGTCCCTGCTCATGGCAGGGGGTTTTGGACTGGATGTCCTTTAAAGGTCTCTTCCAACCCCAACTATTCTGTGATTCTAGTTCATACGTTTGCTTTGGAGCTTCAGACAGTGAGACGGTAAAACGTACAAAGCAGTGTTTGCCTACAGCATTGCAGTTTAAGTATCATGTTTTTCATGGAACTTCTCATCAGATTTCTGTTTGCGTATCCCCTCGGGGAGGAGGGAGTGGAGGAGAGGGGCTGTCAGGAGCTGAGCAGCAGAGGAGGTTGCAGACATCCATGGGAGTCCTCTGGAGCAGATGTGGCTTTGTGGGAAGCACGACGCTGCTTTCCCTGCGCAGGAGCGGGGCAGAGCCGTAAGATGCCATTCACCTCGGGAGCAGGACATCGTTGGCACTGCGGGGACGAGGCAACCCCATCTCCCAGGGGGGATTTCCACATGGGATGCCTGCCTTCACGCCCTTGCCGGCGTTAGGCACCGGGAAATCTGTTTTCTGCTCTGCGTCTGCATTTGAATGGGAAACAGCATTCCCTGTTCACTAATGTGCATCATCAGTCTTTCAAAGATGCTTGATTTCTGTTTGATTCTTAATTATTATAATAGTTAAGGCACTTAACATGCTTTAGTGATTTACTTCACTTAATTGGATGTAGTGATTAGAATATCTTTTATATTACCCTCACTGCAGTTTTAATTTAAGATTATAATCTCATGGTTCTTTTCAGCTCCTCTAGGTTTCATTTAGATACTGCTTTTTCTTTTCTGATTTCATTTTGTTTATTCGTTTTTCCTGCTGATTCAGTAAACATGCTGCTAGGATGATTTCTCAGGAAACCCGAGTGTGGTTATAAATTCTTTCATTTAGTGCAGACACTAATGAATTAAAAAAAAAAAAAAAAAAAAATGATGCATGAGACAATACTCCCCCCCTGGAGTCG
>VYXH01009539.1:899418-935054 GCA_013397275.1 Burhinus bistriatus
TTTTCAATCATTTATTAAAAAAAAAAAAAAAAAAAAAAAAAAAAAAAGAAATTATTCTCTTGATGGGGCCTAGAGGAAACATATGAAATAAGGAGATGGAAAATGATAGTGTAACATCCTCTTTGTTTGTGTCATGTCCTGCCTTAGTAGGTGGGTGATGTACAGATTAAGATTTTAGTATTATGTCCAGGTGTGTGAGATTTTGGTACTATTACCCGGTGTAGGAATTGCTGTGGTGAAGGGAATTAAAGCTCAAGGCTGTAGGTTCAGTCCCGCTGCCCTACGCTGGGGGCACCAGCACAGGCACTGGGGAGGAGGGGGTGCTGGGAGCTGGGCTGAAAAACCTGATTCTGTGTAATTTGAGAAACGACAGGCACTTCTCTGGAGGGACAGTGGCGGATTCTCCAAATTAGTTTGAAAGGTAGAGTAGCATGTTTTCCTCTTGGTGATGCACAAAATCACACAGATAATCCAGCTTGCTTGTCACTGTAGAAATGTATAGTATCTGTATTTTGTCTCCTTTATGGTACCAAATCCTAGGTGTCCTCCATCACTATCAGCGCTCCTTTCAAAGGGAAAGGGCCAACACAGGTATGGGCACGCACGTGACACTCAGAGGATTTACAGGTCCGGCAGGAGAGAAGCGGTGGCTTTGTAAGAAATTCCCGTTTGTGATTAGGCTAAGAAAGCCCAGAGATGTATTTTACAGGCTTTTCTGTGCTAGGAGGTCTGGCCACCTGAAATACATAGAAGTAGTAAAGCACTTTATCTGCTTTCTCTTCTCTTCCCCACACAGCTACTGCTATTGCAGCACCAGGAATATGGTTGGTTTGAATTCTGAAAAAGAATTAGCATTACAAAAAAAAAAAAAAAAAAAAAACCTTTCTCTTTAAATTAAAAAAAAATCCCTTTTACNNNAAAAAAAAAAAAAAAAAAAAAAAAAAAAAAATCCTTATCATTAAAATGTAAGAATGATCCTGTTCAAGCAGAAGAAAGGCTTATGGTCCCCAGTGCAGTGCTCCTGATCCTGCCCCAAAGTGGTGGCTCAGAGAAGGGAAGCAGGGCTCATCGCCCGCCGTGCCCCTCCAGCTCCTGTGCCAGGCTGGAGAGCAGCTTGAAACAAAGGGTCTCTGCCTTTTTCTGTCCAAGGCAACTAATGAGGTGAAAGCCATGGGTACATGAGGGCTTCAGTAGGTCTTTGATGAATTAGTTATTCAGCCTGCCTCATTGCACTTGTGTGCCACCGCACCGTATCACCTGCCCGGACCGTGTGAATGCACCTTCCCAGCCAGCTCCTGGTGCCTTTAATCACTGTGAATTGAACGTTATTCTGGGAAATGTCCCAGTGAAATCAATTAGGTTTTGTGCAGAGCAAGGCACTGCTGAACACGACTACGGGTACCAGAGCCTGGCCCTGGGTGACCACGGCGTCTGCTCTGACCGTACCGGAGCATCACAGCTCTCGGCGAGGGTAACGGAGCCTGTCACTACATTAACATGAAATATTAAAAGCACGGCTCCAATGTTTGGAGCTGCCAAGTATCGGGCCTATAATACATGTCCTAAAGCAGTCAAACTGTTGTTACGAGTGCAAAAATATTAACAAATCATTGGTTACTTAAACAGAATCGTTTAGGGCTCATCTGGCTAATGAGGAAGAAAAAACTGAACTGAACACTTCTTTCCATTTTTACGGAGATGTATGAGATCAGCTGTTCACAGGAAGCTATCAGTGTACATACCTCGTTAGCTCCCTTGTGTAAAATTCCTTATCTGCGTTTTATTAGTCTGTCATTAATTAAAGCTACAGAATACAGTATTTTTTTAGCTGTTCTCCCAGCATGAAATTTGGCTAATTCTTCTACTGTTGGAAACAAAGCTCAAAGATTGAAGTTTATTCTTATTGTGTTCTTTCAGTTATTTATTTCATATTGCTGTCATGCATGGATGAATTTATATGATGCTCTGATGACCTTTAGAAATTCTTCTGATTAAATGCTGTTCTACTTCATTATGACATTTCTGTACTTGTACTACCAGATTTGATGTGTACAGCTTAATAACACAACCAGACATGAATGCTAATAACTTTACAATTCATTGCATTGCTATTTTTTAATGTAGATGAATTTTAAAACAAGTTTCTCTTGCTGCAGGCTTACATGAATCATATAAATTAGAAGGTAACAAAAGAACATATTAGCATTTGTTAGCCTGGATGCACAAATTTTGTAGTAACCATTTTAATATGTACTACAACTTTTCCAGCCTCAAGTTTAATATGTACTACAACTTTTCACCCTCGATTTTTCAACGAACATCATAATTGAATTGGTTTCCTTCTTGCCTAAGGATAATGATTTTACACTGATGGAATCGTTATTAGATTCTGAGGATTATACTGATGTTGCCTGTTTTACATAGAGCTAAAAAAAAAAAAAATAAAAATTAAAGTTATTCAACTGTAAAATACTTTTACACAAAGGCTACTGTAAGTCTGAGATAGATGAACTAATTATTATGTTTAGAGTTGCTGTTAATATCCAGCATCCATAACGGCAGCAAGCTTCTTGACATAGCTCTGGGCAGTGGATGTAGAGCGCTTTTGAAAAGCCAGCCCCACTGCACGTCCTTGGAGTCTGGCAGGTGGTAACTTGCTGTCACGGAGCTGATGCTGTGAAAGCATGTGTTCAGCGAGGTAGGAGATGGCTCCCTACAGATGTTTGCAGAAATTACTCAGAAACCTCCGAATCTACAGACACATCCTCTGGTAGTGGGAGAAGAAGCAGAGGAAAGGTGGAAGAGGGGAAAAAAGAAGGCATCACCTTGGGGTTCAAGTACCTTTACTGGTAGGGACCTGGTTATGGTTTCAGTTTGTGTTTGGAAGATCTGCCCATGCTCCACCACACCTTCCAAAGTGTTAAAACAACGTTTTAACTGGTCCGGAATAGGTGAGAACCAGCTCACCCGCACCTGCCATTTTCTGCCTGCACATCCAAGCACTGCTTCTTGGATGTATAGAGGGAAAAGGCAGTCCAGGTTAAGCATAAATGATAAATTTCTGCTATCCTGAAAAACATCAACATTTCATGCGCAATTACACTTTAGGCTGCAGAAATAGCTGTTGAATTAATTGATCTTACACTTACTTCCTGATGTGTTGAGTAGGTGTTGGTCAGAGTGGACGTGTCAAAATAACATCTTCAAAAGTCTCAGTGATAAAAGACATTTACCTATATCCATTGAGTAATCAACAGTTAGAATACAATATAAATATCTGAAACCTTTAATCAGACAAAAGAGCAAGAAAAACTTTATTATTGCCTTTAAATATACTAAACATTTTTGCAATTTTTACTTACCGAATATAGAAGTGTCTGGAACCGAAATTAAGCAAGCAGTCACTCTCTGACTTCCTTAATGCTGGAGGTTAACCTAAATTAAAAAAAAAAAAAATTAAAAAATGTTAAAATCATATTCCTTTAAGCATCCATTTTAAGTCATAGGGGAGAGACCAGTCAGCATAACACCAATGGACTGCTCTTCTGCATGATTTTAAAAAGCCTTCACGCTTCGTTACGGTGGATGGATGTCACTTCTAAGGTCACAGAACATGATTGCTTTCCCACACTACTCTTCAGTCAGTTTTATTCACTACAGAAAACAAGAGTAAGGAGCAGCACTGATTTTAAACGTGCACTTATTCAACTAATTGTATACAGAGTGATCAATATATGAAATCAAATGCTATGTCCATGGTGCATTAAGACATTATCAAACTACTGTGCTTCTTGGCTACTTTAATACGCCTCGAGGTATAGCACAACACTCCAGTTATATGTGGTTCAATAGTTTCTTTAAGCTGAGATGTAAACATATCTTTAAAAAAGAAAAAAAAAAAGAAGCCGACGTAAAGCTAATAGAGCTGCATTGAATTCATCTCAAATACATGTTAAATTTTCTTGACACCATTACCCTTTTCCTTTGGAAACTTCACAGTGTTCTTGGCTAATAATAAACATGAGGAAAAAAACCCTGTGAAAACAAACCAAGAAAACTCAGTGGCCCATCTGCTTTCGACCTTTTGCTCTTTGTCCTGAGTATTCGCAGCAAAGGAGACAAAATCCCATCAGGCTTTCTTTTCAGCATTGCACGGTGCTTTACACTATTTCCTATGCTCAAGTTTTTGCCTGCAACAACAAAACAAAGTAATTAAGGTGATTCTAGCAAAGCTAAATCAAGACGATAGCAGGAGACAAGATCTCTGGATTCCAACCTAGGCTCTGCAACTGATTTATTGAACAACCTGTGCTAAATTGTTTAACCTATTTGCTGCTGATTCCCAGCCTTTAAAGTGAAGACATTAAGCCTTACCTACCCGTGGCATCAGTCACAGCGCTTGTTGACTTGTGTTTGTGCGGTGCTTTTGACACACAACGCTCTGGAACGTTGCATGAAGTGTGGCTGTGCTGAGACACGAGAGTACACAGCGGGGAATCGGTCCTGCCTTGGTTTTGCAGATGTTGCTGGCAAGTCCTCTTCTCCCGCCATCATGAGAACAGGGGACTAGGACTCGCTGTCGGCACGTGCCAGTAGCCATATGGCGTGGTGTGAGCTGCCGTGTTCCTCAGCAAGGAGGTGGCCCCAGGTGAGCACCTCCTCTCATCTTGGCTGAAGGTGACATGCGTGGGCAACCCAAGGAAAATGTGTCCTTGTGCCACAGACAGAAACGTCCCTAGCAAATCCTGGGGGTATTTCCAACTACTTGATGGTATTGATATGGACCTGGCTCATCCTCTATGAGGACGGAGTGACACCGCGGTGCCAAGTCCCTGGTGAGGCGCCAGTGAGCTTCAGCAGGGGGTGAATTCACCCACTGTCTTTTAGTTTGAGGTCTAAATGTGAGTCTGCATGGATGCTGGGTGCAGAGCAGGCGAGACAGCACGGGACCCCAGCCCTGGTGTCTCTGCTGCTTGTATCACTTTCCTGACTGGCATCAACTTTGGGTTTTTGCTCCCCAAAGCTTGAATTCTTCTAAAAATTGACCGGATTCTGTAGATCTCTAGAGGAAGAGTAAAATATGTTGTTGCAGGAAAACCTCATTATAGACTTGGTGTTACATTTCACAAGGGATCGGTTTGTGAAGCATCTGTTATTGCTCTGTCGGAAAAGGTGGAGAGCAGAACTGCAGAGAAGCTCTAAGCTGAGTTTGGGGGATCAGGCGTAATTGGCAAGTTGCTGAAGACTTGCTGTGTGCTGTAATTAAAGGACTGCTGTCAAAGTCCAAGCAGGCATAAAAATGTACCTTCCTCAGCTGCTGTCCCCTCTGGTGAGTTCATCTTAATTTTCAATGTTTGATGGAGAATTGAATTTTGAGATGGAAAAGAGAATGTCTTATTTTAGCAAGACCTTGGTATCTCCTAGTGCTCTTCTGCGGGATCTACTCTGCGCAGGCATGGGATGAAAAGAGCTGGGTCCTTGAGGTATGGCTTAATCTCCCAAATTATCATAAGGCTTCTCAGGGGATGTGCTGACAGCAGGAGAGGGCAGGCTGGGTAAGTGACTGTACCCCTGGTTATTCGACATCAACAACCAAATGTGCTGTACCACTGGGTTCACCTATAGCCATGACTGGAATTTCCACTGGTAGAGAAGCTCAGCTGGGTGGGGATTTTCAAGGTAAACATAGAGGTTTCCAGGATGGATTTCCTGAGCAGATGTCAGATTTCTAGGAAGGGTGCACTTGAAGTTTCTTCTGCTTTGATAGCTATAAAACCTCAGAAATTTAAGGAAACATGGACCACAGGCTTGGAGACGACCTTGTCCTTGGTACAAGTTATCCCAATGGGGGGAGGTATCGAGTGTGACGAATGGGCAGGTGTGCTTCTAAGGACACACGTCAACAATTGGCAGACCCAGTCTCTAAAAGTGTTTCTGCGTTGCTGTGACTGTCGTTTAGACACGTATTCGCCGTGAAGGAGCTGGCTGGGGTCCTGTGAGCAGTTGCGCTGCAGCAGGGCTGTGCTCAGTGCAGTTGCAGTGTCCATCTGAGAAGCTGAGAGGAACGGTAGGGTTTCAGCCATTTCTCCATCCCCCAGCTGTATGCTTGGGCAGAGAGAGTGCTATCGCTAGCCAAAACTAATTTAAAACTGTGTAGAGCTGACACAGATTGCTCCCAGGGGAGCGACTACAAGATCTATCCTGTAGCTCTCTACCCACCAGGTCAGACCGTGCCTTGAATAACGGGGATGCGTTCTGGTGGACTTGGTGGTCTCTCTCTTCCCAAAGTATAGGAATAGGGATCAGCAGTTACAAAAAGACAGCTAGAAGAAAAAGGTGTATTTTTCTGTTTATATTTTTCTCTCTAAACATCATTTCATTTGGTGCAAGTGTTAATATTGACAAGCGTATTTTATAATTTGCAAATGCACATTAGGCTGGGATGGTGCATTGGTTTTTAATGTTTAATGCACATAGTTTAGATGGCATGCATTAATCATATTCCTATTGCCTTTGTTATGTTAATGGGAGAAATAAGCTTTTGGTTTGGGGTTTTTTTTTATTTAAAAAAAGAAAATGAGTTAGACTTTTTTTAAGATGCATTATATATCAGCAGCTAATGAAGAGGAAATAATGATGACTCTGCACTGTAATATGTATTAGAACACTAATTAGAGTATAGCAGAACTGCTTACAGATGTCTTTTAAACACCTGCTTGGTAATTTTCAGCCCCATGCGTTACTCCATTTAACAATGCATGCATGATGAGAAGACAGAATTGAGACTGAAATGTGCAACGCGGCGCACATCAGCCTTCGCTTTTGTCTTTTGTAGGTCCAGCTTTACCTACGTTCAAGAAAAGGGTAATGTGGATGGTCACTGAATAGCCCTTTTCGTGGGCTGGGCTTTCTCTTGCCTGTTGCAGGTAAAGGGAAAGGAGCCAGATACGTTGTTTTCTAACTTCTTTATGACCATACCAAGGCATTACGGTTTCAGGGCAAGAATTCCTGATGCAGACTGTTGTCTTGCATGTATATTAGTCCAGAATATTATGTATTGTATCTCCAACATTTGCTTATCATTGATTTAGTTTTGAGTGTGTGTTTTTGAGACCATTAAAAGCTGTGCATCTGAAATAATGTTGGCCTTCATTTTCAAAGCTATGTTTTGAAGTCATCGTCTTTTACTGTAATAAGAAACCACAAATATTTCTACTCTATATCTTATTTGCTTTTACATTTTTGTCCATTATGTAAATAATTGAATTATAAACATGAATAACAAATATGGAGCCCTCAACCTAATAGCCTACAATAAGAATAATAAAAAATCCTCATTATAGAAGTAGTTCCCATATTTCTCCGGTGGGCCAAGGCTTCATTTGTGGGCTTTGAACTTGCACTAAAAGAACTAGATGTCATCAATAACTTGTTCATAAGATCATCAGTCCTAAGATAGCAAGTGCTTGCTTTGCATTTTCATACACAAAACATTTCTAAGCTGCTCCCGTATCACAGTACTCTGTCGTGAAAACTGTCAGCATAAGAACACTTATAGTTACGCACATTTACGTACCACCTAATTTTAAACCTCACGTGCACGGCAGTACCCCATAGGGAAGCCAGCTTAGGGAGGTGGCCACACTTTCCTTATCTGTTTTCAGAATGAAGTGCTCTCTCAGGAAATGTTTGTGTGGGACAATTTCATTTGTTTAGGCCGGAGCACGTTGGCTGAGGTTTGGATGATCCCTGCCTTTCAAACAGCAGGACAGCATATACACAGTTATTTTCAACCTAAGACTCAGTGGGTCCTTTGTTAAAGGCTGCCGAGTTTTAGTGTTTTCATTCCAAATGGGGGTTTAAACTGATGATATAAAATTACTGTAGAAAATCATAGAATGGTTTAGGTTAGAAGGGACCTTAATATTTTAGTGGTCTCAGACTAATGTATAAGAGCACTGGTTCAGTTTGTGATTTATATTTTTTTAAGCTTCTGTAATAGGTTAATGACTCCCGGTGAAGTTTTGTTTGCTGGTTATACAGTGTTGAGCCTTATTGATAGTGACTCCTCAGTATTCCCCAAATACTGAGTCTGTGGTGCTTCAGCTTCTTTTTTCTCGCTCCTCTTTCCAAAGGCATCTTCCCTGACCGCACTGTTAACGTGTTGTAAGAGATGGAGCTGTTTGTGCCTGAAAGCCTGAGCAGAGCCCAAATGAGCACGCTAAAGGTGAGCAACTCTGATTCAAAGTGCTTTTTTTTTTTTTCTCTCGACCATGAAAATTTTCAACTGATGCTCTAAATCCTGAGAGAGTTACACATTTAAATGCAGTATGACCACATTTCTCATGAAATAACGCATTTAAGGGTAATACGCAATATTTCCATTTTATAGGTGTGTCAGAGAGAGTTTTGTCTCTGTTTTGAAATTTTTGGTACTATCTGCAGTTTTATGTAACCCCGTTTCAGGTGGCCATTGTGAGCTACCAGTGTTTCCATCCTGTACCTAAGATCAGTTTTGCCTCACACACAGGGATGCGGCTGCTTTATGTGACTTCTGCTCTGTACCCTGGAGGTAGCAGTGAAGCTTGGGTAACTTAATGCAACACGCACAGTGAGGATGTGGTTGGAAAGGGGAAGGGTGCTGGGGGAAGTCAGTGGTACGCATCGGTAGCATCTGAGTCCCAGAACGGTAACAGATTTGTGACCTGCCCAAGGACCAGGTGAGAGGTAAGAGGTGAATGCAAAGGGCTGCAAAGTAGCATCCGATGCCATCAGCCAGCATGATGACCAGGTGCGGATTTGATGAAGGGAGAGAGGGAAAAGGAGAATCTCTTCTCCTCCTCCTCCCTCCTCAGCGTGCGGTTTGATCCAGCCCGTGGTCCTGTGCTGTATGGTGGATGTACAGTGGGACTCCTGGAGGCAGACATATGGAATCTTTCGAGGTGCTTTGGGACTGGGAGGGCTCTCTGGTGCTGGGTGACACAGCAAACCTCCGAGACTTGGCAGTGTCAAATATTATCCTGAATAGGTGCCCTGGGGACTGTGATACTGGAAGAAGACGCCTTTGGGTAGGAGGTTTACAGCCAGAAAGTAACAGAAAACTTGCTCCAAGTGCAAGACAAGGGATTTACCTAGATACAGCAAGAAGCTAAAAAACCCCCCAAACCCCAAGCAATTTTGTCACGTTCATCATCAGGATAAGTAGCGGTCTCAGCACACCAGGTGCCTCAGCACCGTCGGTGCTTGTGGAGGCAGCAGAGCAAAGCGTAAAGGCGTTCGTGCAAGGGAACCGGGAAGCCAGAACCTGAGTCTTCCAAAGCCCCAGGTGGATGTTTTGCCTCGCTAAGCAAGTCTGCTCGCCTGGTGACACCAGCTGTGTCTACCCACTGCCCCTGCCGAACGCTGGTGGTCCCCATGAGAGTAGCTGCTGTCAGACCTGAACTCACCCTTCAGTGAAGCGCTGAACAAGTACATCTAGGATTTCTGAATAAGGCACACTGGTGTTTAAAGTACTGTTCTTCCGAGTTTAAGCACTTTTCTTCAGTTATGTGAGGAAACCACCCCTCAGTACCAGGAGAGGAAGAAGAGGGAGGGGAAGGAGGGCATCTTGAAACAGCTCTTTGTATGTCCCACTATATGCAGTTGTGCTGGGAAGTCTGAGGGGTTTTAGCCTCTGCTCTCGGTGTGTTGCTGGTGGGGGGGGAGTGAGACGAGAGCTGTCCCCACCTCCATCTGCTCCTTCCTTTGTGGCTTCAGAAGCTGTGCTCCACCTTCAAAGGAGACGGGACCACGTGCTGCCTTGCCAGCGTGCGTGAGATAAGTGACGAGTCCAGAAGAACTGAAATAATAACCCTCTGGAGAGTATCTGCTCCTTTCTGGGTTGAATCAGTCTCTCCAGGGGTCCTTCCCTACCGGCTCCCCAGTGCGTTTCAGGTGAATCTGAAGATCTTAGCTTCTATTGATATTTAATCGCTCCTCTGCATCAGCAGTATACTTAGGCATAAGCGATATCAATCTAATCCCAAACCCAAACCAACCAACAATCATTTGAGTCCTTTATGTATTGGCAGGCAAAAGCAAGCCC
Source organism: Burhinus bistriatus (assembly GCA_013397275.1). NCBI lineage: Eukaryota > Metazoa > Chordata > Aves > Charadriiformes > Burhinidae > Burhinus > Burhinus bistriatus. Next base: position 909,503 of record VYXH01009539.1, read on the forward strand.
TTGCCTCTTACCTAGTCTGCATACATAGCGTTTTTCTGCAACCTTCATCGCCACCAAGAATTCAATAGCTGAGACCAACATTTATGTCAGTAAATCCAGTGTGTAAGTCTGCCCCTTTCCTGACTATTCAAATATGCAGCCACATCAGTGTTTCTCGTCTGGAAGAAAATGACAAGGGTCATAATTTTGTTCTTTATCTCCTGCTTCACCTGCTCCTGCATGCTGAAGAAAGGGAGGAAACGGCATACTGGGGAGCTCGGTGGTGTTGATGACAACCTTGCAGTGCTCAACCATTTGTCAGGGCATCATGGGAGGATGAGGAGGAGCGAGAAGCACAGCTGAGCACCCGTGCCCTGCAGCCCTGGCTGGAGGTGCTGGTGGTGGTGAGGTGGTGCTGCCCACGGTGGTGGGAGGGAGATGGTGGGCATTAGCCCTGCCCACCCCTCCAACCGCACGGCGCAAAGCCGGAGGGCAGAATTTCCATGGCAGGTAGTAAACTTCCAGCCTGGTCAAAAATAAGTTTGATTTCCAAAGATGAGAAAGGTTAAAATTGAGTTGAAATGTCTTGAACTTCCCCAAGGGCTGTGTTTTGTGAAAAGGACAGTGGGTTTCGTTCGGTTGCTTTCTGCTCCTGCTGCATTTACATGCCTAAAATGATTCCGCTGTCATAGCCCTGACAAGTGCTAAAAAGCTCTTGTTAAGGTCACCGATATCAGAGAAGTGTCTCTCATACAACATCCCAGTGTATCGGGGCCACCGTCACTGGGAACGGGGGCCGATGTCAGACACTGTTTGCTACAGACGGGAGTGTGACCCCCGACATCCCGGCACGGCTGAGCCGGCGCTTGTCTCGCTGCTCTTCCGAAGGAGAGCTGTGTAATGCTGCTCCAGCTGAACGCCAAAAGCTCTAAACATGCATGACCTTTAAATTCAGGCTGGAGCTGAAAGATCTGCTGCTAACTGAAAATCTGGGGTTGCTTTCATGTGTCTGAGCATTCAGGGAATAGATGTAGCTTAACATGCAAATGCAGGGCTTCCTGCAGAACCGCGCTGCTTTTCAAGATCTCTCATTTCACGCTGTTACCACTCCGTGCCCTGCTGTTTCTATGAAAAGAGCCTCTCGGAGGACAAAGTTTCCCACAGACAGAAATCCAACTGATGTGGTAAAAAAAAAAACCCCAAACCCAACAACTTCTCATTTAATTTCTAAAATGCGTGGTGTCCATCCGCAACCTGGCAATCAGCATCTTCTCTGCTGCTGGTGTTTAGAAAACAGCCAGCTGTCCCCTCAATTTTCTGTGTATGTACTTTATATGTTGGTCCTCATCTATTTAAGCGAGCAGATCCTGAAGTCAGGAGCCAGGAGTCCTGCCCTGCCGTAGGTGTGCGGAGGAAGATTTTCCCCCTGTGAACGGTGATGCTCCAGCGCCTGTTGGCACGCTCATTTGCGCGTCTGTGTTCCCTGTGTACGAGTTACCATAACTTAGATGTTCTGCACATATTGAGAAAGAGATGTCCAAATATTTGGGTTTTTTCTTATCACTAATGAAAAATGCCTATAAAGCCCTTCTACAGCAGCCGTCTGGCAGGTCCCTTCCCTGGAGGTTCCAGGTGTGACACGCCATCGGCGGAGTGTACTTACTGCAGTAATGTTTATTTGGCGCTTCAAATACCTTCCTTGAACCACCTGGAAGTCATCATCTTCTGTCTTTAAAGCAATGTATGATGCATTATTGATGGGTGAAATACAGAAAATGCTTGACATTTCTCTAATACCTTACATTTTTATTCTCTTCAAATTTCAAGTATTTCCCATTCGATGCCACTACCATATAATTCAGCATTTTAAGCGTATTGTTCCTCGCAGTGACTGCTTATATTTTTAAGCTTGTCTGGTTTTTTTGACAACAAGAGACATCATAAATTATGTAAGCAATTTCTCTCCTTACAAGCTGGTCCCAGCCCTGTGCTGCCCCGATAAGAGCAGCGAGACAGAAGCTGCTTTAGTAACGGCAGGACTCGTGTGACTGCACTTCAGCTGCGCTGCAACCAGAGAATAGAGCACGCGACACGTTGGAAATGAATTGAAACTGCATAGAATAGGGGAAAAAAACCCGAATCCAAGCCTGGTTGTGGTCTGAGACTCCTCTGAGATTTGGGAAGGGCGGTTTGTGGCAATTTAGCCTTGAAGCTGTGGCTGTGACCATGCCATGGGCTGTATGCATTGGAGCCTGGGTCTAGATATCATGGTAGCTTCATCTCTAAAAGCATCCTAGACGTGGAGCTGGGAGTTCCAGCAGCTGTGGGCAGTGGTGGGTGTAAGAGAGAGCTCTAATCCACAAGGCTTCAGAAAATTAGAGATAAAACCCTTTGGGCAGAGGAGGGACCTGAACCTGTCCCACACTTATTAGCTCATGCTCCAGTTAAGTAGGAAAGTGGCCACAAGCAGCAGCGTCTCGGTTCTTGCTTGGACTCGAAGAAGAGCAAGAGTCCTGCTGTTTCCATGAAGGGAAGGGAGGTGCTGGGAAGAAATGCCCTGCTCCTGGTCTCGGTACTCCATGATGTTCGTGTTCAGAGGTCAGCCTCCTGACCCTTCTGTCACCTTTTTTCATATAAACAATCATTACGGACTAATTGATAATCTTGAGGCAGTTATCCAAGACAGATGGCTTCTGCTAGGAAACCTCTGCCTCTGATAGCTCCAAAACATGACATAAGTCTCATCTTTTCAAGAAAGTCTTTAGCAGATGGGTCTAATTTAAAACATGGCCTTTCTCGTTTCTTCCTAGAGGATAGCTAATTAACCGCAGAATGGCTAGCCCTGCTCCTCTGAGGGCAGGCAGAAGTGGGTGTTTGATATTGAAACATTTATGGGTTTGGTTCCAGCGCATCAGTGAGGAGAGATGATGAACTCATTAGAATAAATATCAATAACTGTATTGAACCTCCCATTGTTTACTAGAGCTGACCAGAAAGAGGCCAGCGCTTGAGAAATATCTTGTGAAAAATGTCTCTTTTATCCCATTTTTATTATTGCTTTATGATGACCAGCCCTAGGTCAATTTGTATTATTTCTCATCAGTCCTATTAGTAGCCCGCTGCCAAAATTTGTGGTTGGAGCTAAGGAGCTCAGAGAGCAGCTCAGAAGAGGAGGTTGAAATAAAGCCTCTCCTCTTGCTTTCTGAGGGCCACCTGCATCAATCTGATTGTTTCTGGCAGTCGTTTCCCAGTCAATAGTCAGCTTTGTCGTTTGATATTTGAACCTTTGGCTTATTTCGCTGGGCTCCTCGCGGTCCTTGGTCTGCTGCTCGGAGGAGGCATCAGCCCCAGGCTGCGGTGGGATACTTCATTCTCTTTTCCTCTTGTGCGTGAAAATGGCTCCAAGAGATTCTTCTCCTTCAGGCAGGAAACGCTGAAATCTCTGGATCTTTTGAATTAGATGCGTTACAAACTGTGCTGATTGCCAGCCTTGTCTCTCTTCTCTTACATGAGCTATAAAATATCTCTTCTCCTCCCCTCCCCAGTTGAACTAAAAATGGCCTGTTTTTATATGCTTTTTACAAGCGTGTCTACATGGTAGAAATGAGGAGTTCTAGCTTATCTTGTGTTATGTAAATATTTCTGTGCTTCTAGAATAAAGTTTCTCTTTCCCTTTGATCCAGCTTTCTTGTAGTCAGCTTAACCTTCAGAAAGAGTCAAAGGAGATTCGTGGAGATTGCCAATAGCATTATTCCTGAGGAAAATTGGAGAGAGAAAAGAAAACTCAAAATTACCGATACAAACAGCTCATTTAGAAATGGAGAGCTAACTAAAGGAAAAGGTTGTCTTTCGTTGTCTTTTTAAGCCATTTTTTGCTTAAAATAGCTGGGACCAAATGTAAAAATAGCATTTGCCATGTTTGTGTGGCGTTACATGATGAAAGCGGTGCTTCTGCAGCAGCCTGGGAGGTGGCTGTGCCCCGTCGCTGTGCTGTGGGCAGGACCTCCGAATCCCATCCCCTGGGCTTGCGGCGGAGGGACGGGGTACGACGAGGTGCGGGACGGCTGCGGGGCTGGGTCTGCCGCTTTCCCCCAGCCCACACACGCACCAAACGGTGGGGGCCCATCACCAGGGTCCGATGCGATCCCTTCCAGCTCTAGCTGTTGAACAGTGTCAGCGGAGAAAAGGAACGGTTTGAGCCTGGTTATAGACGATTTTCTCAACAAACGGGTGCTCCTGGTGGATTACTTTTCTTAAAATGTTAATTTCGCTTCTTCAGAAGTATGCTGAGAGGAGGAGCCGCTCAGGTGGGGAGGAGGCAGCCGGAGACCCGGGAGGAGAAGTCGCAGTCTCTGGCGTATTTTGGTCATTAACCTGCCAAGTGGAGGAGGCAGTTTGAACTGCTGCTGACGCATTTTTGCCTACAAGCACTGAAATGGATCTTGAACTTCCTATGTGCTAATGCCACGGGGCAGAGTACCTTATAGGGACGTGGTTTAGTGGTGGACTTGGTGGTGCAAGGTTAATGGTTGGACTAGATGATCTTAAAGGTCTTTTCCAACCTAAATGGTTCTATAGGAGCGTATGCATATGATGGAAAAGCTGTAGGTGTGGCTGGAATTAGACGAGTCTGGCTCCTGGGGTTAAGTGGTGAAGTCAGCTCTGGGTTTGTGGCTGAAGTGTGCCTTTTTTAGTACCAACTGCTGTGAAGGCAAGGCTGGAGCTCGGTCATACCCACGGAGAGAAGAAGGGATCGGTGTGGTTGGAGTGGACGAGGTGTGCCCATGGCACCATTGCGGGGAGCTGTGTGCCAATAATGGCTTCGCTCTGTCCCCCTGCTACGCCCCAAGGACGCAACGGGGGACCACTGCAAGGTCCCCTCGGTGCAGAAGCCCCTGCGTGCTCTGCGTTTGTCCGGGCTATGCCACGGGGTCGTTCTCTGCCCGCTGGACGAGGTTACCACCAGTGCTGGAGTCTCCCACTCTGGCATTTCCCCGGCTCGTCGGTGCATGCCTGTGTTTGAACAGGTTGTGCGGCACACGGGACATCCCCCCCTTCCGGCGCCCCTTTAATGAAATACTTTCAGTGGTGTCAAGTACTGCGGTGTTAAAACCCGGCCCAAATCCAAAACCAGGTAATCAAAGTTCTTTAGCGATGATGGTCAACCTTGGGAATATGAATCAGTGGAAAATGCTCTAAAATTGCGCTTGGGTTGATAGACAAAGATTAATATTCATTGTAAATGAAAGAGAAGTGACACTTTGCATAGTTCATAAATGAGAAGGATTCTTGGAGAAAATTAAGATTTTACTGGAATTATTTTTATCCTTCCCTACCTTTGTGGCTGGAGTTTTAGCTGATTGCTTTGGGCTGTGCTGGCAGGGAGGGTGAACAGTCTTCCCAAAAGAAAATTTTAGAACAACTTCAAACTCCTGCAAGAAGAGGTTGACTCTAATCTTCACCTGTTTCATAGAGATTTATAATTAGGACCAAAGAACCACTGCTATGGGAGGCAAAGAAGCAAGCAGTCTGTAGTTAAAAAAATCTTTAATTAACAGTTAAAAATTATTATACGGAAGATATAATAGTAATGACTCTGTTATTGGGCAGTATTTGGGGCAGAAAGGAGGATAGCAGAAGGTCTGGCTGAACTCATGCTTCTGTGCCGATGACGGGGACTAGGAGCCTGACTTCCTACCTGGCGAAGATGTATACGTGAGATTTGTATAGGTCTTGTGTACGTGTTTGCAGGGATGTTTGTCAGGTCAGCTGCTAGTACCTCTTTGAAAGAAGAGGGCATATATTTTAAAAAAATAAACGGGTGAGAATGTTAACAAAGTCGTGGGTGAGAAGGCAAGAAGGACCCACTGCGAACCGCCACTTTGAGTGTCTGCTTGAAGCCTTCCGGTAACTCTTCTGGAAACACGGTCCAAAGTAAAACTTGGCTGAGCTTTGTCCTGCCCCGGTTCTCTCCTTGTTTAGAAGAGCTGATCGATCAGTCCGAGTCTGCTGAGACTGGGGTAAGGGTTTCATTACCCTTGGATCAGGCCCTCAGCACTGGATGCTCCGGTTGCTTGAAAATAGGTAATTAATGGCGCCTTATTTTTGATGTTTCCAAGGCAACACAAAACCCCACGACATTGTTTTCCAGTACATGAGCAGAAGCTTTTGTCTGCTGCAGAAGACTTCCCCCCTGTCTCATATGAAGCTGTTGTAAAGGTACCAAAGCCACATTTTCTGTTGTTACAGTTGATTTACATCCTATATCCAAAAAGTAATGACGATCAGATGCAGCTGATGAAATGATCGGTTCTCACTGCAGAAGAACTCATTCAATCAGCTGAGAGCTCTGCTGTTCAAATAGATAATTAGTGTTGTGACAAGTGTAACTTTAAATGCCTCAGTTTGGTGGCAATGTTAGGAAGTGTGACAAAAATTAAATTATTTGTCTGCTTTAACTGTGGCCCTCCTTGGATTGCTAATGAGAGAAATTCTTGTTAAACACGTGTCCTTTTTGATAGACTTCTTTACAGGTCCTCAGTTGGGAAAATGATTTTTTATTTGTATCATAAAGGGCATGACAGAGAGGGCTTTCCCTTATTTTCTCTGCCTCGTTTCTTTTTATGTCTTTAGCTGGTGTAACAGGTCATTGCTTGTGTTCCAGCATAAAATGGAAAGATCCCCTAAAATGAAATCACCGGGGTGAGCAATCCCGATGAACGCCTTTCCTGCCTGTCGATAGTCTTCTAAATTAATGGGCACAGGGAGCTCATTTAGGTGCTCAAACCTCAGGGGAGCGTTGGCAGCACCTTCCATGGAGGTGCCCAACAAAAAAAAATAAAAAAAAAAATCAATCTGCACTTCTCTTTAGGGCTGCAGAGCAATGAGTTCAGAGTGCCTAAAAATAAGTCCCTACGCGTGCTTTGAAGTCCCTGCCTCGCTGGGCTGCAGCTCTGCGGCAGGGTGGGGAGACCACCAAGGTGTCGGAGTCCCGGGGCAGGAGGATGCCGCGTTATGCACACGGGGAGAGCGGGGAGGCGCTCTGGAGCACGGCTGCCAGTCATCTTCATTCAAAGGAAGCGTTTTTATATTCCCATCTTTATCAGTGGCCAGCCGGTTTGGTGGCTGGTTTTAGGTCCCACCTTGGACCGAGGGCGTGCAAACCCTCCCCTTGGGCTGTGGGAGGATTCGGACCCTGCGCCCACAGCTGGCAGTGGAGGGGGGGGAAGCGACTCTCTGTCCCTTCTCCTGGTGCAGCTGGGTCATTCTGCATCCCGAGGGGTGCGGGGTTTGGAAGGCTGGAGCGGGGTTTGGAAGGCTGGAGGCTGAGCCAGCAGCAGGTAGCTGGACTCTCTCGAAAGGGGTTCTTTCCTGATGGATAATTGGGGGACGTCCCCCTGGCCTAGGAGTTGCTTTGAGTTTCAGTTATCACGGCCTGAATTAATGAACGAACATCCTGAAGTTGCATCCTTTCTGTTGGCTCCTAACGGGATGCTTTTGATTCTTCCTTTTTCAGTGTTTGCCAATGCCTTGATGATCTCCCACCCAAAGGGAATTAATCGCCGAGATGGAACGAAGAGCACAGCCCAGAGAGCAGGCATGGTCCAGACCTCATGGGACTAATTACGCTCTTAAAGGGTAAGAAAATAATCTTGGGTACATTGGGAAGAAAGTAAGGCTACATAGGGTTACCGGCATGTCTCCTGTATTTGTGCATTTAATGAAGAAAAAAAAAAAGAGACTTTCAAAGATACTTCTTGACCTCAAAAAGATCAGCAAGGAGCTCAAGAAAAGAAAAGAAATTTAATAGCAAATAAGTTTATGAAGTTTTCTTGACCCTTAGAGATGGGCAAAACCAAAGGGAAGATGCACGTGAAGGTCTTGTGAAATTCTAATACTAAAACACTCTCATGCACAAACTGAAAAGTCTCAAAACAGAGAGAGTTCAAAACCAAAGCAAATGAAGAGCATGGTGTGAATTCCAGTAAGGGCCACCGCAGGCACTGCGACGTGGCAGTCCCAGCTGCTGAAGAGGACCCCTGAAAGGAAAAGGCGAGTGTCTCTTTATAGAAATATCAAACTGTTGGGGAGGGGAACTTTTTGATGCGCCTAAGGAGAGGCAGGACAGAGGCAGAGGACTGGCAGTACTGTCAGTAAGAGGAACACATGAAAATAGACTCAAAATTGGTGACAGGTTAGGGTTATTACAGACTCCCAGCTGTCTGTATTTGCAGAAAGCGCACTTATGCACAGACCTACACCTGTGCTCCGAGGACACCTCGCAGAGATAGCCGTATTCCTCGGGCAAAGAGGAGACACTACTTGCTACCTGGGTGGCACCGCAGACGGTAGAAGGAGGGTGCGGAGCGGTTCCCTGGTGAGAGGCAGGAGGACCTGCCGGGAGGACGGCAGGTCTGTCCTGGCGAGGACGGCAGGTCTGTCCTGGCGAGGATGGCCTCTGCCAAGGGCAGCGCCGGGGGGGAACGCGCCGGCCTTTGGGAGGGCTGCCAAGGGAGCATCCGCTTGCATCTCCTCCTGTGCTGCGATGGAGAGGACGTGACCGGTCCCGCTGACGCTAACGAGGTGTCCACATCCTGAGCTGACCTTGGGGAAAGACTTCCAAGCTGAAGGTGAGGCGTTAATAGCACCTCTGAGAAACAGCTCCCGAACGCGCAGGGCGCAGGCAGCCTCCGCTTGCTGAGGCTGCTGAAACAGGCATTAAGCTTGGAAAAAGACAAATGTCTATCCTTTTTTTCTAGGCTGTACATCCCGCTTCCCGGTGAGACCCAAGCTGTACGCACGCCAGGGAGGCAGCTGTGAACTGTGGAAAGTCTGCGCCAAAAAAAAATAAAAAAAGCTCTTTCCTAAGAGAGGGTAAGCCTGATAGCTGGACATACAGCTAGGTGGGGTACCATCTCCCCCCGCCCCACACCATTCTGCAGCTTGCGCTCTGGATGCATCAGATTTAAAGACAAGGAGTGCCTCTTTTTGTCAAGCAGGCTTAATAAAACAACAGTAACGTACATTCAGTTATACCTCTGCTAAACATACCCTTTTTTATTGCTTTTCAGGAGTTCAAAGCATTAGCATAAAACAATCGAGGAGGTTGTTTTTCCTAAGAGAGCGGGTGCATGTTTACAAACTCATTTTATTTTCACAATATTCCATTGTTACTTATTTCAGACAGAAAGCTGTCAGATTAATGCACTCCCTCATGCAGGACAGCTTGCTTTATTGCCTGTTATTAAGACATAACATATATAACCTGACAGGCGCTGCCCACGTCTGCATTCCACCAGTGAAAGGCAAATTAAGTAGAAAATGGAGATCTCCAATATTTCTTAGGGCTAAAGTGATATTAGTTTTTAACTCATTTTGTATTCACAGAGGATCCTGCCTGTTCGCAACATACCCGACAGAGTAAATGGTCCAAAGAAAAAGGCGTTTTGAAATTCTTATACCAGCTACCTCGGAGAACCTCAGACTTTAGAAGGTACCGGAGTTACCCAGTCCCCCCGTGTAAACGGGTGCCACTTTACTCAGGCGGCACAAGAAACCCTTTGAAAAACAAACCTTGGGGCAGTGGTGGCGCGGGGTGAGAAACCTTAAGCTTAAATTAACCCAACAAACGGCCCTCCCTCTGCCCCCCGCCCTCCAAATCCCAAACCACAGCACTCCTGTCGCCCCAGTACCGGCTTCCAGCAAAACCCACCGCAGCTTCCAGAGGAGGCACGTGCCGTTGCAAACATTTATTTTTTTTAAGCTGTATTAAATTCCTTTTCCTTTGGTGTGCGTATCCAGCTGGTGGCAGGATGGGCTTGTGCCCTTTCTCCTTTCCACAAGGACAGTTTGAGTCCCGGTCCGAAACACCCCAGCGAGTGGTCGGGGCTCCCCCTGCCCCACCTCTGCCCAGCTCCTGCCTTTGCGCTTCGCCTTCAGCGTTACTGAGCAGCTTGGAGGAACACGGCCACGGTTTTGGATGGGGTCTTGAAAAGAATACGCTTTACAATAGCGTCTTCCTAAAAACTACGGCTCAAGCCTACTATTCTGCCTTACCGGATTTCAAATAACAGCCGTTGTAAGGGATAAAGTGCTGGCCCTTTTTGGTGCAAGTACAAGTAAAAGTGAAACGGCAGAAATACCTTCCCCATCACCCGCAGTTCCAGTCATATAAGCGATGTTATTCGCATTTTTTAGTATCACTGATTTTTATTTTTATTTTTTTCTTTTTGTTTTCCTCCCCAGGACTGAATTGCTCAACGTGGTTAGTGACAGAAGCTGCTCTGGAAAAGCCTGGAAGAGGTAGGCTGGCTCAGGGCCCTGTCGCATTCTCTCTTACTGGCTCTTCACCTTTTCCTCCTATACTTGCCTAATAAGAACTTATTTTTTTCCAACTCTCCCTGGAGAATCAAGTCAGGTTTATTCCTGAAATAAACATTTACTGAATTAACATGACATGAGGAACAAAGAGAAGTCAGTTTAAAGGAAGATGAATCTGAGCATTGGGGGAAACACAGAGCAGGGCAGGTGTCCACCGACAACTGCCTGAAAGGGAACACTCGATTCACTCCAGAAAAATTACTTCAGTCTTGTCTCTTGTGTACGCGCTCGTAAACGTGTTGGGATTCCTGTTAACCCTTACTGCAGCATCTGGAGCAGCTCCCTAGTAACGTAGGTAGAAGCAGCCCTGCTTTAAAAGCTTAAAATGTTTTGCCTGTGTTGCCAGTGAGGAGGTGTCCTGGTTTGAGCGACACAGGACTTATTTATTTTCTAATGCTTGGGAAAGTTGTACTTTTAGAAGACTCCGGTGTCTGAATTTGTGGAAATATTTACTCCATAGCCAGCTATGGTGTGTGGGTGTCAAGGTCTCGGTGCTTTCAAGCTAGCCAGGTGCAGGGATGAGGAGTGAGACCCGGGCACTTGCCCCAAGCTGGCCAACAGGAGTATTTCATACCATGAATGTCACATTCAATAGAAATTAGAAAGTTTGCCGAGGAGGGAGGCTTTCCCTTGGTGGCAGTGATCCAGAGAACTCCTTGCCCCGGTGCCGGACCCTTGAGCCCTTCCCTTCTTCCCGGAGCCGTAGCACTCGCAGTGTCCGACATTCACTGTCCCCTGCTGGGAGTGCACAGCTTCCCACGGATATAGTTGGCTGAGTATAATCCTTATATATCTTCAGATTGGTGTCGGGATCACTATTGGTTCTTTAGTGTTATTACCTTTAGTTATTTAGTCTCATTTTATTAAATCTGTTCATATTTCAACCCCTGGGTTTCCTGGTTTTCTTCCCAATTCCCCCTTCCTGGGTGGGGAGGGGTCATCGGGTAACAGAATAATTGTCTAAACGACAATAAATTGTTGCGGGTTTCTCAAACCATAACAGGAGGGTTTATTGCTACAAAGCCTCTGGCTTTCTGGGAAGTTGCAGTACGTAAGAAATCGGCAATTCGCAGGGGAGAACAGGCCGTACAATTTAATGCTAAACAGTGAGATACTAAATAAACTGTTATAAAGAAAGAACTGTTCTTCAATATAACTACTTTTTTTTTTTTTTTTTTCCATTTCAGAAGAGAGGAAACGGCCTAATTGGATAGAGGGGAAACCAAGCCAGGGAAAGGAAGGGGGCTTTTTGTCCATCGTGCTGCAAACCTGTGGGCAGAGATGGAGCTCAGAAGCTGGAGCAGAACCTTGGGTCCCTGCCCCTTCCCCAGGCATGTCTGCGAGACCGGGACGTTATTTACGTCCTCACTCCTCTTCTCCCTCCTATTCTCCCCCCTGCCCCAATTCCTGTAGAAATAGGCCTGGGTGTATGTGTTAGGATTTTAGTCTCAGGGCAGCAAAGCTACTGCGAGGGAAACAGCTCCTGTCCTGCCGAGAAGTGCAGAAATACTATGAAGACCATAGGCGAGGGTTTTTAGATGCAATAAATCCCCGTGCGTGCAAATATGTAATACGGATGGACAAGCAATACCACTTTGAAATATTCTAGTATCCCTCAATGTAATAAATATTTTATTAGAGTAATAGAAAAAAAATGCATACAGATAACCATAGGATACACACACAACTGGAAGTTTAAGGATAAATTTCAAACTTTTCAATATGAAACAAGGTACTCGGTACATATCTCATGGAGATATATAACTAGAAATTAAATAAGACAATGTAATCGCATGAAAATGGCAATACAGGAACATGGACTAGAATTTTGTGAAACGAGAATAGAAAGATTCACCCTTCGTTGCATGAAACGTAACTATATACTTACTAAGTAACACCTGGTTTTCCATCTCCCACCCGCCCCCCCCATTTGCAAGTGTCTGAAAACATCACTGGTTAGCCACATTGAAAAGCAACTAGCCATGTATAACTATATATGTACAGTATATACAGATCTTGCTTACTTCAACAGTTAGCACATATTTTCATCTGGATGTGACACTAATAAGGTAATTTGCTATTTGAATGCATATCAAGGTATTTTTTCTACAGTGCTACCATAATTTCATTAATCCTGGTTCTCTCCCTTTATATTTCTGTGTGTTGTAATAATACTGTGAGATTTTAAAAAAAAAAAAAAATCACCTCTTTAAAAGGATGTGCTTTTATGCCACATGAACACTTGATCTACCACGTACGTGGGCAGCTCTCCATAAGGTGTCTAAAAGGCTGTTTTGACTAAACTCACAACTGTAGACGTCAAATGTACCAGGTTTAGTGTGTCTTTAATCTATTGCTACAAAAGAAAGCACAGATTTCTCTATAACAGCAAGCCTGAAGTGTAATTGTTCATTATAACCTTAGTATTGCCATAAACTTACCCAAATCATATGAGAGTAATGGGGTGCATTAGAGTGCCAGACCAGGTGAAATAGTTTTGAATTGGTTAAAGAGCAGCAGGAAGGCGAGTTATGAATGTTAACACTGAATTAAGGATGAGTTTACAGTGCGGTAGACAAAAGAGCAAGATAATTTGAGGCTGCATATCTGGAAGCACCACATCACAAGATAGGGAGGTGGCAGTAGTCCCTTTTCATAAGGCCGTGGTGCAGCTGCATTTCAACAATGCTTACAACTGGGCACTTCTGTTAGTGAAACACACTGACAGGAGTTCAGAGAAGGGCAATAAAAATGATCCTGAAGGTGGGAGAACTTGGTTGTGAATAAAGAACCTGGTTAAGAAATATAAAGTGGGGATATAAGGAAATTAACTTCTAAATCTGTTGATGGAGAGGAAGGTTAGGTGCTTGAAGAGGTACATCAATGTACACTGCGAGAAAACAGAGAGCCACCTCTTTGAAACACGGCTGTGAAATAATTTCTTGAGTGGAAGCCCTGCCTCTTGAACACCCCAACATGGACTGTGCAAAACTAACATCCGTACTGTGACTTTTCTCTACCTTCTAGCTTTGATTTCTTGCTAAATTTGTAATAACTTGTATAAAGGGCCATAAGAAAATTGATCCAAACCTACCGGATTATGAAACTGTTTTAAGAAAAGGTGCTTGGTCAATGTGTTATCATCCGATTGAAATGCCATGTCTCTGGTTTCATCTTTTGTGTGTAGAATGTTATCGTAACAATGCAGAACATACCCCCAAAAATTCAGTGTCACTGCAGAAATGGAGTTTCTCACTGAGCTAAGCTCTTCCTCATAACTCTGATCACAGTGCCATTGCGCTCCCTCTCTCTTACGTTGTATCTGAAGTATGTAGTATGTAAACTCCTTTGGTTCAAGTATTAAGGCATTTTAGATTCCTTTTTAAAGGATTTGCTAAACTTTATATGATATTTTTACTTCAACCTACAGTGAAATATAAAGAATTTAAAAACACGTCAGGATAGAAGAAAAACATGCATTAACCACTGCAGTTTTTTTTTTAAAAAAAGCACTTTTCTGTAAGTAACTGATTCTTTTTTTTTTTCCCCCAGCCAATGAAAATGTATCATCACAACACTGAATTAAGAGTCAAGGAAAATATCGTTGGTAAGAAGCTGGATACACTGAAGATATTCAAGACTGATGGACCAGAACCTCTTGCGTCCATACCTGTGACAAATGAAAAAGGTCAGGATTAAATGAAGGCATGAGTCAAATTATTATTCTTCCTAGATGCTAAGCAAAAATGACTGTAAATCATTTAAAATTCACAAAAATACACTAAATACTTTAAAACTACAGAAATGTATTGCAAAATGTTGACACTGTACAAATGGTCTTTATTTTCAATGTAATAATAAAAAAAAAAAAGGGAGACAAGTTAAAAAATCTAACATTTTTAATACCAATTTACATGGTAATTTACCAGTTCAATAGAATGAAGTTTGTCATGCGTTAAGGGCATGAAGACTGTTAATTGCTTTTCTTTTTATTACATTATTACCATACAACATACAAGTGTTAGTTCTTTTTTTCTCCCCATCAATAAGGACTCAATTCCTGCAAAGACAAGCTGTGATAACTGCTGGGTGTCAACTGCAAATTCCATAGGGATTCACCGTAGTAAGGCAGAGACGTGTGTCTCTTACACCGTGGCTGGTATAAAGGAGATTCTGATATTGGTTGGGGACCCTATGTAAGCACATGAAAAAATAATAGTGATTCAGCTTCAACCTACTGGCTAGTCTGGGAATCAGGATCTGATCGCTGCTAGTGCCATCTCCGCCATCAGTTGTTGCTTTTACTTCTATAATGTAATCTTCGTTAAACTGGAGCAAAAGTTCGGCGGTTGTCTTGTCTGTGTTCAGCACGTTCATATCGGTCTGACTGCTGGTCCTGTACAAAACCTGCAGCACAAGGAAACAGCTGTAGCGCGTCATCTCTTCCACTAGGACCAGCCCTGCAATTTTTATTTATGTTCCTCAGAAATATGGTTTCAGTCTTTAAAAAGATGTGATGAGAGAAAAGATCTAATTTTTTGGTTAATACTGTAGGGCAGAATTACGTTTAAAGAAAGAAGGTAAACATCAATCAAGCTCTTTTATTCCAGCTTTAATCTAAAATGGCACAATGTATAATGATAAGAAATGAATAGTATATCCTGTTGAGTATCTCAATAACGTATTGTTCTATAAATTATCCCACCATTTAGAATCTGTCATTATCTAGATCAACTGCTTATGCCAGTACATAGTTTGGGAAAGAGAGAACTGATCAACATTACAGACTACGTTGGAAGATGTTCTGCAAGTGCCAAGTGATTATTGTCATGAAACCGAACTGCCTTCGGTGGTGTCCGATGTTGTAAAGAACGGGAGCTACATCTGAATGTCACAGCCCTCTGCTCAATGTGATCAGGCGAGGAGGGATTTCAGAGCAACATCGCTTACACACGTGCTCCCTAATGCCGTGCCTTGTTATACAGAGCTCTTGGAGGGACACAGGCACGTGACTCACTTCCACAGCGACCACGCTACTGGCTGCTCTGGCATTTTCAATGTCATTTGTTGGCTCTTGTCTTCCTGGCAAACCAACTTTTGTTAACCGTACTGCCTTCGCCTTCTGGGATAAAAACGACCCCCTAAGTGCTTTACTTCAGTAAAATTAACCAGCTTCATCAAAATTCAGCTTATCTTTGTGTACTTAGCAATGCTTGTTATCCACAGGGGAACCTGAAATTGTGGGAGATGGAGTATGCAGTTTGAAAACTCTACGTGGTATGTTCTTAGGTAAGCTACCATCTATAAAACTAGGTGGCTTATCTAAGCTATGAACATGTATTTCTTGCCAGTACAACTCAGAACACCGCATAGCCAGATCTTCAGCATACATCTTTTATGCAGGAATATATCATGTAGGATCCAGCTGTACGCAGCTCATCAAGAACATCCTCAGCTATTCCCTTAAACATACTTAAGATATACGACATATTTAAGTACTTGTACATTTGTGTGCTGAACAGATTTAGAGTCGATGTAACAATGTAATTTCTAGCAAGACAATGAGTATGTCCCACAGTAGGTAAGAAGAAAAAGGTTTAAGAATTATCAGTTTGATATATGGGATACTAATAAATATACCTGGCCAGCAATGGAAACTATACCCATCAGCTAAATCTTGGATTATTTCGTTTCTTTCAAAATGTTATACGTTTGGATAAGTGTTATACACTTACAGTAAGTGTTATATATGTGATAAGTGTTGTATTTCTTATAACATCCAAGTGTTACACATTTGGACAAGCGGTATCCCAAAAGCTGGAAGCAGTGCCTGCAGCTCCTGGCTTTGTCTGCACGAGGAGGAGAAGACTTTTCGTGTACCATTAATGGCAAGAGGACCACAGCTTATGAGACAGTGAGTATGATTTAAATCTATAAAAAGGACACTACTGAAATGGTTTAGATGTTTTGTTTTGTGCATCTTCTGAACTTACTGCTTTGCAAATAGACAAGAAAAAGCAAATTGTAGATTGCTTTCAGATACGTTACTGGTCTGTTTTCACTTGCCTTATACCCAGTCACCTCGGACTCGTTCTCCATAGCTCTTACTTCCTCCCAGCTGAGGATTACTCTGGAGTCGGTGACATTCCACATAACATTTCCTGGCGGTTGACTGGGTGCTTCAAATACATAATAAAAGCATGACTTTAATGTAATTGGCATTAGTGATTTATTCTACAGTAGGAAATAATAGTTCAGGTAATTGACTGTCATTACATGTTGGATGCAAAAGCAACTCAAATGCATCCTCATCGTTTGTACACTTTATGGTTCAGAGACTAAATTGGAAAAACAGAAGGAAGGAAAAATAGAATGGCACATAAATGTTATTTCTGAAGTTGCATTATCTGTTGATGGTCCTTCATTAAATACAGCCAAACAAAAGCATATGTCTTAGGACATGGGTGATCAATTAGAACAAACTCTAATGAAACCAATAATGGTAACAGACAATTTCTAGTTTTAGTACATTGCCAAGAACAAGCAAATTCTTCACAATAGATTATTTATTAGACAAATTTAGTCTTCATGAATACTCAAATCTACATGCTATGTGATTTACTTTTACATGGTTTTTAATGTAAAAATATCTGACACGTTTTTTTGTTCTTCTTTTAACTCGAGGTGCGATTTCAAACTGCAGTCTGTACCACTTCTGTGTCTGCAGCTGGAACAATAGTGGGATTCGGCCAAGGAAATCTACTGGGGTTTTTTTGTTCATTAACAACCTGAGACGTTTATTTTCAAAAGGAGCAGTATGCTTTTGGCTGTACACTTTAATATATCTTGAAACTGCCAAGCTTTCAGGGAAGGCGAAGGTAAGTACAAACCTCTTAAGATGCCTCAAGTTGGTTTCCCAGAAAATGGGTCACGCAGTGACACAATCAACGATTAAAATCTTTTCTAAATGTGTTAAGGAAAACAATTTACTGTTGCTGTCACCTAGTGGAGGCAACTGCTGCTTAGGTGGACTGCACTACGATTTGAAGCTGAAGGTTCCAGTATTAGACACTGACGGTGGTTTTAACCACTCCTATGCAAGTGCTTATGTTGTTGTTTTTCTCTTTTATTTTCCCCCTCTTTTATTTATAAACTCACACAGGTAGCTCCCTACTTTCCATGTGCAGTCAGATCAAAACCCACCTGAATTAATACTTCTTTACATAAACTAGACACAAAAATGTAAGAACGAGACTTAAAAGAATTATTCTGAAGTAAAACAACCACTCACAGATACAGTTTTTGCAGTATTTGCCTTGTTCTATATACTAAATAGGATTTAAACTGATGCACTAATAGCTACTTTTTTGTAAATGTAAGAGGAGATTGTTTTACTCCTGAGAATTAAGTATCACAGCATGTATATGAATAGTTTTCACACTGAGATATTAAAGCTGAATTTCAAAAGATACGAGTCATTCTTTTAAAACCACAAAACATTAATATGACCTCTGAAAAAATGAAGAATAATTATATATAAAAAACTGTAAGCCTCTGTCTACCACTTGACTTATGGAAGTGATTCAGAAGGCTCCAGTTCACTTCAGATACCAAAATCTCCAAAAATCTTCAGTGTTCAGAACTGCAGAACTTAATTTGTAATAGGTCAGATCCTGAACCACCACGTCACGTAAGTACACGTCCGGTGCTAAGCGTGCAAGTAAGCTACATGGATTTCTCTGAGACTCCTCAGAGGCTTAAAGTTGGTCATAGACACTAGTATTTGTCTGAACTAGAAATGCTGGACAGAACATTTTGTTGTATTTTAAGACCTTCTAAATATGAAATAATTGTAACATCTTGCCTTATAACCTTAGGCAAGTCTTCCCCAGTTACTTGCTGTATAGCAGTCTTTTAGAAAACAAAACTACACTTGTTATTTTGAGCTAGGAACATGAATATTTATTTCAAATATAAAAGGAAAGATACTTCTACGGTCAAAGACAAACACTGAATTTGCAATCTTGAAATATACTGCTAATTGAAGTTAAGTATTTGTGTTTCTTGCTATGGTTAGTAGTTACTACGAAGTATCTTGTAGGTCATGTGGTGAACGTAAATGCAATGTGCAGACACCCTTCACAGCGAAAAACACATCAATCACAAATATTCAAGTTAAGGTAGAAATCGCGATTGATCGAAATTCACACATTTGAATGAAAAATCAGTTTCTACTGCAGCGGTAGAGAGAATTATTTGTCTTAGTTAATTTATACTGTACTGCAGCGGTTTTCCTCTCTTTATTCACCAGCAAGATACATGGACATAATGCAACTAATTTTTCTTTTTAATTATTTCAAATAGCAGTGATCTTCACTAAGGGCCTGATGCAGATCCTGTTCAAATGAGTGGGATCAGGTGCTTGTTCAGGACTTGTTCACACATCCTAAAGGCAGGTGGTCACTAAAAAAAGGACTGAAAAATCACTGAGCTGACCAGGCTGGCACAACCTCTAGTGAGCAGTCAGTAGCTCCAAAGATGATTAATTAGAGAAAACTTTTCATCGCATGTTAGGTACAGGCTACAGGCAGTGAGTTACTGCAGATCAGACAATTCATGCTAACTATGCATATAATATATTTAAACTCTAGCAAATATGTTAATCTGAGTTGGTTTAGTCCTCAGTGACAGAGAGTGACACTCACTTGTGCATATAATAATTTCTGATAAACTAGCTTATTTTATGATATTGATGATGTGACTACTTTTGGTAGAAGGATGTTAATGACTATTCCAGGGAATGTGACCTTTCAGACAGATTTAATTGTACATCCTTGTGAGTGTGACAGAAATACTTTAAGATTGATGACCCTGATTCTGAGTTGTATTACAATGCAAGAGCATACTACAAATATTTCTTTGTAGAAAAATTAGTGCAGCCTTTGACAATCTGTTCTTCAGCTTAATTTTTCCTTTTAATAGTAAAGTGGCCTCTTGTGTGATTTGTTCAAAGGATTGTTTTGCATGAATTGTATGAGGATCACTGCATTTCAAAANCTTCAGCTTAATTTTTCCTTTTAATAGTAAAGTGGCCTCTTGTGTGATTTGTTCAAAGGGAAACAATGGACACAAAGGATTGTTTTGCATGAATTGTATGAGGATCACTGCATTTCAAAAGCCATGCCCTAGAGAACTTATAAATACGTTATAAAACCCTGAAAAATTCAACAAGTTGCCCTTTTTTTCCTTCCAAATAACAGAAATTTTTCTTTTAAAATTCTTCCAGTCACTAGAAGAATAATAAAGATTCTATGCAGAAACTATAGATCTTACTTCAGCTCCACTGGCATAGTTGAGTTTTACTTACTCATGCCGCTAAAGTAGCAGAGGGTAGAAAATGGAAGATCTAGGCTCCATTTAATGGCATAACTCCTCTAGTCTGTATGAAAATTTAGGTCCTTTATGCATATTGTGATTCCCGGTAATGTGCCTGTTTTTCCTTTCCCTGCAAGTGCTAACACACCATTATGTCTCTCCCCACTTTAAATTCAAGATACTTACGTGTCTTTTTTGTGGTAGCATTTACTGTGGCACTAAAGGGACCTGCTCCAGCACTGTTATAAGCACGGACAGCTGTGTAGTATGCCAAGTTGCTCTTCAAACCTGTTATTCTTATTGATGTCTCATTCCCTGCAGCTTTTACTCTGTTTGAAGATTCTTCTTTTCCACCATTATTCCAGTACCTAACCTAGTAGATATAAAACAAAACCATTTAAAATCTTGCATGGAATGGACTGTTCACCCACAGCATTGCATTTGACTCCTTTAAGTGCATTTTTTTTCTCAGCTGAAAAAAGCAGAAATACATTAAAGTTTCAAAAATATGTTTACTATGTAAAAAAAATTCTTATCCTTCTGCCTTTCATGCTTGCTCCTCTTTTTAGTGTGACTGTAGGAAAAAGGAAACTGAAATATTAGCTCTTGCTTGAATTAAAAAATGACAAGACGAAAATCCTTTACCTAAAAAGTAAACAAGTTAAACTCAGAAAACAGTATCTTACAATATAGTTTCTTTGGAAGTAAATGTAATTCTGAAAAATATGTCCCTTTGAAAATACTCTTAGACAGGCACATGACTATCAGCACAGGAAGCAAAACACAATTTCATTATGTTCTTCAGTTTCAAAGATACTTAGAAGAAAATATCCTTCTTTTTGGTATAGGTGGGGCAGAAAGAAAGCAAGATGTGCAGTAATCTTTTGTAAATTAGGTATTTCTAGAGTCTAACACCACAGCTGTTTGCTTTGATTTTCTATTTCTAGAGTCTAACACCACAGCTGTTTGCTTTGATTTTCAAATATTCTTATGAAAAATTCCAGGTTAATTTCTAACTAGCTGGAAGATTTCTGGGGAGGAGGACTGGGCTGGAGAGATCTCTCGTGTCTTGAAGTCTCGAGTCCTGCAGCCCGTCAGCGGAGGGTCGTGCAGAACATCTTCCCCACAGGCTGGCCTCCATTCACAAAACACTGGATACGGGCCCAGACCTAGTGCCAAAAGCCACAGCTACCCATTGTCCCCAGAAAAGAACAGCGATGACAACATTCCCCATACTCTAGGGTCCTGCAGAAGGTTGGGTCACGCATTGGGTTAAATGCTCAGTTGTGACAGCCTGCACAACCCTTCTGGGTCATGGGCCTTTACAATACCAATACACAGGATTGTATTTTAAATGTGCTTACCTCGTAACCCAGTAACCTTCCACTACTCATCTTCCAGGGAATGGCTGTCCAAGAGACCTCGATGACTGAGGACGACAGACTCGTTGCAGATACCCCAGAGGGTGCTATGCTAGGCTCTGTATTTGGAAATCAATAAGCGAGAGAGCAGCAGCATTGGTGACTGTGGAAATAAACACGTCCCTATTCAAAGTGATCTCATTGCTATTAACTGTGGCTATATTCTCTGATGAAACAGCTCATGTTTAATAGCTGGAAGTAACTCAATCTGGAGATAACTCAATCACATACCTTCTTCAGCTGAAAAAACTGTGGTTACTGAACTAAATGGCCCTTCTCCTTTATTGTTATAGACACCAACTTTGACTTCGTATGGTGAGAAGGGCAAGATGCTTTCATTCCTAAAGACGTATCTTGGTGTGTCAGGAGAGGTGACCACAGTCTGTATCCATGTTGTGGTGCCAAACGGGCGGAAAGCAACAACATAGCCAAATCCTTCTCCATTTTGTAATTCTTCAGGGATGGGCTGCAAGAAAAGCAACAGACAACAGAAGTCTGTGATGCTACGTACAGCACTGGACATGTTTCACAGGAAGAAAGTACCAACAGACTAACCATACACGATTGTAACCAGGTTCTGGTACTGAATTTGGGATCATTCCATCAGCAAATTAACTCTGGTACAGTAGAGCAAAACGTGTTCCTTTGAACTTATTTTAAGGTTTGCACTTCAAGAAGAGAACAACTTTCAGGTATATTCCTTGTTTTCCACTAAGTATAACGTTTTAAGACACTCTTCAGTAAATACAATTTTGTTTTCAATTTCACAATCCATAGTTCATAAAAAATTAAAAATCGCTATTACAGAACTATTACAGAATCCAATACTACCTTTGTACATGGCTGACACCTTCCTCTGATGTGATTATGATTCGGTAACCACACAGAGTAGTCAGTATGTTAACATTTTTTCACTCATTAGAAAGGGGATACATAATATAAAGTAGTAGCTAATTGTATTGGCTAGTACACGCATCCAGAGTTAATGGTAGGAAAGCAAGAACTGCAAATTTGCACTGAAAAGCCTAATTCTTTGGCTCAACCTTTGAGCAATACCCCTTCCTCTTCCCCCGCCCTCCTGGCCCCTTTTTAGCGTTAACATTTGTTTGAGAACAGGAGCAATTTCAGACAAATGAACTAAATTTCCTACTGATTGTGTCTAACACAGTAACACATGAAAGCAAAAGAGGGAAGGCAAACGTGCATAGCTCACATTACAGAATGTTACCGAGCACATATACATCCTAGATGAGAAGCTGCTGCAGCCAGGGAAATTCATCTTTTAAGTAGAGTTTGAATGAAAACAATCATTCTCTGAAGAAAATTGCTTGCCAGAAAACTTACATCCCATGTTATGACCAGTTCAGACCTGCTGCCTCCTCCCCCACTGACTTCAGATGGGGGAATTTCAGGAACTGTGAAAAGGAAACGTATAGCTGTCTGCCCAGTGTAGATACAAGAGACAACATCACACAACGTTAACCTCATGCTCTGAAGCTAACCCAGTTGCATTCATATTGCTTTTGCAAATCAAGGCACATGCTTTGGAGGCAGGGTGGGCAGTCCCAGCCCCTTCCTGCATTCACCTTGCTGTTTTCCATTGCGGGGACCAGGGGGGCAGGCAGATGTTATTTCTGAGTGGTTGAAGAACCTCACTAGCTCGCAGACTGAACCCTGTATGCTAATGTTCATGACCTTCTAAAAATTGGAGGCATGCTTCATTTCTTTTTTTTTTTTAAATAAGGCTAACTTATGCAGATGTGTTGGGCAAGGGCCTTATTCCAAGTAAACTCTTGGGGTTTTAATTCATGTGCTCTTCTGAGCCATGTGCTTGTTACATGGAAGGTGTATGCTGATCAAACACTAGGAATGAAAAAACCCTGTCAAAATTAACCTCTTTCCATCCATTAATACTTTCAGACTCTGCAGCACTGCCTGAACTGACAGACTTTGGCATAGTAAATACAGTTTAAATGTATTTACATGTTATGCTTCTGTGATGTTGAGTAATGCAACACAAACTGTCCCACAGCTAAATGGAAAACTCTCGTTACCGGCTTTTATGTTTGATGGCAATTCCAACCTTGTTTGCAAAAAGCCAAGGATATGAATGCTCCTTTTCTGTTAATATTCAAGAGTTGAATTAAAAACAAATAGAAGAACCCACTAACCTGCCTCTTCAGTTCTTACTTTTTCTGAGGGTAAACTAGGTTCTCCACCTCCTACTTTGTTACTGGCAACTACACGAAATTCATATTCAACCCAAGGATTTAAATCCACTACTGTCGTTGTGAATGTTTTTCCATCGATCACATCTGGAACTATTACAAAGGAAAAAAAAAAAGGAAACTAAGAACATGGTGTCCCTGGTCAAAAACATTTCAACAGAGCCTGTAACAAGAATTGTGTTTTACCTGTCGTAACTCGCTGCCAGCCAACTGAAAAGGGTGTCCTTGCTTGTATGGTGTAAGCGGTTACTGGGCTGTGATTATCTGTGCCTTCTTGCCAGGAGATCTGAGCCGTGGTATCCGTTATTTCATCCACTTTCACGTGTTCGGGGGGCCCAGGTGAGCCTAGAATCAGATTGAAAAATATGCAGGGTTTTGTAAAGTCAGTACCCTGGAAATCACTAACATAGCAGTATAGATTCCCATTTTATCAGCGCTGCGGGAGGAAGAAAACAATCCAGCTTGGAATAAGAACACATGTAATTATTGTTTTACATTCACTAAACTTAACTCTGATAATCTAATTCTGGAATACTCTGAACTGCAGCATGGATGACAGGGTTTGGGTTTTTTTCCAAGAACCTTTGTTCAGCATGATCTCTCTATCTTTCCAATGTCTTTTACTTTAGTCCTCAATGTCCTCTTTTAATCGACTAATACATCTCTCTAGTCTGCCAGTTTGTTAACTACAGCTGTTTTACTATACAATGCACTGTAGCAATTTTTCAGCATATCATCTGATCAGCTCCCTGAGTGGCAATGCAGCAGGCAGGCTTTCTGCTGCCTTCTGGAAAATCCTGATTCTGGGCATCCTGGCAAAAATGCTGGGTTTTGTCTCATCTGCACCACCAAAAGGGGTTGAAATAACTCTTGTTCCCTCTCTTCAGTGACTTGAAGGACTGTTAGCGAGAAAAAATGTGAAGTCATGCTTTACTGTATCCTTTAGCTCTTAATTTCTCTGGGAAAAATTAAGCTTAACCCAAAAACTGAGCTAAAATTCTCCCTTGCTGCAAGGCAGAGTCACATAATTCAAGTCATAGATGAATTGGGTTTTGGAATCTACAGTATCAGTTGTTTCTGTAACTCTGTAACCTACAATACACAAAAGTTAGAAAATACAACTGATGGTAACTGAAGCTGAAATTTACCTCGTACGATAAGGTCCGCTGCAGATGCTACTCTATCCACTTCTGTCTTCACCATACAAACATATTTTCCACTATGTTTCAGCTGGATGTTTCTAATCATTAAATCTCCTGATGCACTCTGTTGAAAGACAAAGTTCTTATTAACGTGAATGTACGACCTTGTAATTTAATATTAAGATTGTATTTGTAAATGGAAATGAAATCAACCAAAAATGCTGAAGATCAAGTTGCTCAAAAATTGCATTTGGCAGACAGCCTGCAGTGCAGCAAGTTATTACCCATCAGCTGCTCCATGGTAATTGTCTGTAAGCATTTTCCTAAGGTACATGAGGTAGTGTCCCTCTTTTATGTGAGAAGTAAGCTACAACATGATTTGCTTGTACTGGGAACGTACCTCCTGACTGCTATTACGAACCAGGAAGAAAGTCAGTGCCCTGTGACCAACCTTTTGTCTCAAAGTCCCAAGAAAGAGAAAAACGTGGTTTCTATGGCCATTATCCAATTTGACTTCTAGACAGAATTTCTAAGTCTAGTTATCACAGATTTTTAAGTTCAAACGTGTAAATGACAAAGCTGCATTTGCTCCATTCTACAGGTTATTGCGAGCACGCTTTCATTTCAAGGTTGTACATTTTGGGCTAAATTCCCCACTTTACAAGTCTACGTTCTGTTCTTTGACGTTCACTGCGTAGTTAATCTTTGGTCGTTTTTTTCCCATTGGTCTCTTTCATGACATAGCATGTTGTTGATCTCCTGAATCAAGGGAAACATATGTAAAACTTGAGCAGTAACTGCAACTTTGTTATCCCATTAAGACTCCTTGTATACCATTTGTTTTCTACACCACTGAGTAGAGAACCTGATACTAAACCTCTGGTAGCCAGTGTCACTTCAAAAAAAAAAAATCTCCTCTTTGTGTCAGCTGAATTACTGCTTTAACCCAGTTCACATCGTATTTTCCAGGTAAAAAAAGTCTTAGACTGCAATTTTTTTTTTTTTTTTTTTTTTTTTTTTTATTTTT
>VYXH01009539.1:935063-979838 GCA_013397275.1 Burhinus bistriatus
TTTTTTTTTTTTTTTTTAAATTTTCTGGAGAAGCAGCATTTCATTTGAGGACAGAACCCTATTTTGTAGATATTTTCATCCACTCTGGCCATATGATTAATTCTTATGCACACAGTAGTTTGGGAGAAAGGCTAAGACATGATTCTGGAGTCTATTTTAGTTTTAGGAAAAAAAAAAAAAANTTATTTTAGTTTTAAGAAAAAAAAAAAAAAAAAAGAACCACCTTTCCAAATTGTTGGACCAGCCTTATGTGTCACTTCTTTATTCACCACAAGCTGAAACCAATTCTGCCTGCTTCACTTCCATGTATGACACTATGAACGCAATGCCTGGTCTTCCATGAAAACATAGATGTAAGCATTTGCAGGACAATTCAGCGCTGATAATACATTAGATAATACATTAGAAGTTGAGTCGAAGGCAATCTAAAATTGATCTACGTGATTGGAAGTGGATGTTCAGGGAATGACCCACAACAGCAATGCATACTCACGAACAAATCACATTCTAGATGAACTTATTTTAGCAAACTAAATTTAAAACATCTCAACAAAGGGGACTGTCAAATAGAGTCATTTTCCTTGCATTAAAAACCACTGAAAAATTAATACTACATTTAAATTATTTGTGGATATTCTGGGGAAGAACCAAAACAAACTGGGGAAAACAAAGGAAGCTGCAGCAAAAAGCTCCAATGTAAAAGGCCCCCTCACTTCCCATGGCCCTGCAGACCATCAGCGGTATCCACGTTCTTGCCTACCCAGATTAAATCTTTGTCAGTGTAGACGAGTCCAGGTGACACAAAGGTCACCTTCCTCCCTCCATGCTACACAGAATACAAGCAAAGAATAGTCCATGCAGTATAAACAGCTGCTGAAATTGCTTTTGCTTCTCCTGACTGCGTAACAATCTCAGCCATTGCTGGGCTCTATAAGCATACCCCGAACAGTTTAGAGGCAATCTGTTCAAAATTTTGGAATCTGCTTGGTTTGCCATACTCTTCATATAAATCATGTGTCTAACAAAAAAAACAAAAAAAAAGAGCAGTAAGACAGTGTTACATCCTATATTTTTCTAACCATCTGGAAGACCAGGTGGTGGTCCCATAACTTCCCACTAACTACTACACGTCGGAGACCTCAGGCATGCGTGACAGGGACTTCCAAGACATCATTACACAGAAATCTATCCATTCAAAAATTATTTTCCTTTTGCCATGTTTACGACCAAGAAAGCTGAAGTTATTTTTGCGCAGATATTTTCATGTAACATACACACTGCAACTATTGGAAGGCTTAGAACATACTTACGCTGTCTTATTTACTTACCATGACCCGCATATACCTCCAGATGAAATTATTCCACTGAGCTTAATGTGACACAAAGCCCGTAAAATATTTTCATGGATCTTGGTAAGCTATAAAGTTTCCTACTAACAAGCTTTAATCCCTCTTGACACAAATAAAAGTTTTTAAAAAAACCCACCTAAATGTCTGTATTCCATAAAACACCCTAATTCTGTCTCTTATGACTAATTTCCAAGTAAAATGGTCTAGATTCAGAGTTCTGAGTTAGCCAATACTCACCCTGGATTTTTCTTCAGCACTGACTGAGAATTTTTTGTGAAAAAACTACTTTTTGATTATTTTTTTTTCCCCTCGGTGGCAGGGGGAGATACCTAAACAAGGCTTTGATTTGGAATTAGGCCTGCATTTATTTTAGGAAAAAGCTGGAAATTTTAGTGAGAAAAAATATTGCATTTTCCAATTATCTTATGAAGCCTTAATTGAGCCAGTAAAACTGTCAGATTCAGGTTGTGGTATGTTTTAACCTTTCCTTTCTAATATTACTATTTGTATAAACAACCAGAGTACAGCTGGGGGGAAATATTACTAAATAAATAAAGTCCATGTAGCAATACCGGAAGGTAACGGGCTATGAAATCGGAGCATTCCCGTTACAGTATGACAGATGGTCAGTTCGTAATTCTCACAACATTTCTGTGCAAATGTATATGATGTATGAATATCTCATGGCTCCTACAAGGAAATCTCATCATCTCCGCATGCACTTGTATTTAATCAATTGCAAACTGCAGAACAATCTGCGTGTTTGGTGCCTACTGATTAAATGCTAAATCTTTCGAGGTTTTACAGGCAGAAAGAAAAAAGTTAGGTGCTGAAACTTCACAGTTTCACAGGCAGTAGTGTCTAATCCACAGCTATTCCTCTACAGCAGGAGATCTGGCAAGAGTATGTGAAAGGAAACTTTATGAAGGCTTATAATGGCCAGTTTCATGCTGACGCTCAGATGCTTGTTCTGTTACCACTTGGCCTTGGCTTGCACTGTAATAAGGCCTTTTGCTGTAATTGATTTCATTCTCTTGATACATCCTTCATCTGTCTTAACACGTTACTTTCCATGTTTTGATTAGAAGGTTAAATTTTAAAAATCATTAATGTCACCATTCCGGCTCCACCCCCCATGCCCCAGCAGCATCTCTGCATCCTGCGTAGGAATTATTTAATGAGATACATGGCTTCTCACCCAGGGAGGCTCAGGCAGAACGTTGAGGGATACACTAGGGCTAAAAGTGCAGGAAAAATAAGGAAAGATGGGTATTTTGTTTGGCTTTATGCTGGGACTCACAAAGTCTGAGGCAAGTTTCTCAATCTATTATTGCTGTGTTTCATGTGATCTTGGGAAAATCACGTAGGGTCAGATGCAGAAACAGAGGTAGGCACTTGCAATACTTCAGGTCTAAAATACATGGTGATGCGCAGCAAACTAGCTCAATGAATGATTTCCCTCCAACAGAGAAGAAAATTCTACACACTCAAAAGAGAAGAAACATGCTACTTTTACCATGTTGAAAAAAGAAAAAAAGTAAGCCTGCCTATGCTGCATAAGGCAAGTGAAGAGAAGGTGTTTGCAACTTACCCCTCCAACCTTCTCAAAATGAGAAGCATCTTTCTTGAAATCGGTGAGCGTTCCATTGAAATACCAAGTGAAGCTGATGTCCAGTATAGGATCGTGCTGAACCTGGCAAGGCAAAACAACACTTTCTCCGACAGTGACATCCATGTTGGAAGGTGCCAAAGTAATCCTGGTTGGCTCTGTTGAGCGCAGAAATAACAGTTATTGGACTCCTGTATTGCTGAACTTTGCTTGCTACTAATATTCCACCATGTTCTTCGAATCTGATTAATGACAGTCACTTCAAATTATGCAGCTGGACTATAAATGCTGCGGCCCAACCCCTCTTGTTGGAGCATTGTGTCCTTGCACATTTACCAGTGGGAGCTACTCGACACTGAAAAGGTAAATTTTAACCTGCTGTGTACAGGCCAATATACTTTAAAAAGCTAAATGCACTGCAACCCACAGCAATGAAATTACCATTCAAGAGCGTGTGTGGTTCTTAGCAGTAACGCTCATGATTTGGAGCAGGAAGCTGTAGTATCAGCCACTGGGAAGATTAAGAGGCGGGAGTGAGAGAAGGAGATAATAAACCCTGGAAACTGAAGGAAATCCACATAGGGTAGAATGCATTGGATATTTGGGTCCATATATCATATAGAACATAAATAGTGTCATTAAGAACAGCTGCTTGTTATTCCAGGATCACATTAATAGAGAAAAAATTTCAAGTACTGTAAATACTGTAAAAATAAAATTTAATTCTAGAAATCCTTTGTATATAATTCTATTATTTGTATATAAAGGGACATGAATCATTTAGGAGCACAGACTGAAAATGTGAAGCTGTTAATTCACTGAACAAAATAATTCTGTTTGGATCTATGAGATACATAGGACATGTAATGCAGTAGGATATTAGATAATTCTGAGTTTGGAAAAATCTTTCAGATATTCCAATCTTTAAAAAAGAACGTAATGAGAAAAGACATTCTTCAGATAAACTTCACAGACTACTGGTCCTTTTAATCCAGGATCTCAGACAGCAGCTAGCAATGGATGAATTAGAGGAAGGGGCAAGAACCTTTTTAACAACCATTATGTATAGAATTTGCTTTTGAAAGACTTCTACTGCTTGTGGAGTCCCTGAATGCTCCTGCAGCTGGAGCTTCTACCACGTATTTTTCCGTGAGCAAGCAGCATATAGTTCCTTAGGGCTAAACAGGTTTTGGACTGGAATATAAAAATACCTCAAACAGTTTTTTTGATCGCCATGGGGTTTTTTTGCAAAAAATTTAAAAAAAAACAAAACCAAAACCAAACATAAAGGCACAATTGCACTGATTTAGTATTTAGATAAGTGAAAGAAGGGAGGTTAAGTGTTCACAACTCCCTCACATCTGAGAAGTATCTTTGTGAAAGACAGAAAATCCCAGTCTCTTTCCTCTCAACTAAAAAAGATGCATAACAAATATCCTTTTATCTTTACATTTTGTTAAAGTATGTAACTTCTCACAGTCTTTACTTTCCACCACATTTAGTATTTTTTCTGTTGCAGAGTTTGCAATTCGATTGGCATCACCTCACAGACGACCCTCCGTTCCAGCTCACCTACCTGTAACTATTAAGTTTGTTGAGCCACTGGCTGTTCCAAACTGGTTTGTTGCCAGGCACGTGTAGCTTCCAGCATCAACTTTGGTCACATTGGCTATTCTTAGTCCTCCATCCTTCAATAACATGATTCTAAAAAATTATGAAGAGATTTAAAAAGTTGCAGCATTGGTTTGTAGACAAAATGCTTTAATACTCATACTGTTACCTTAGATGATATATCAAACTGCATCAATTATCAACCTGATGTCTGAAAATTTTGTAGCCACACACTGACAATATACAACAAATTTGAATCCATCTGTGTATTACTCACCATGTTGGACACCAGTAGAACCGATGTTTAAGAGACATATGTGTGCATATGTATGTTTGTGTGTGAGAGAGAGAGAAATCCCACATTAACTCCATCTTTTTCAGCTGCACCATTTGAAACTAGAATAATTTTCAACTGCATTATGTTGTTCACCTCACGCAGTCCTGCACGGTAACTCTGAAATAACTGTATATCATCATTGTGACGATGCAACTGGATTTTTCATAAGCAATTCACATCTTGCACTTCTCCGGATTCACAGACACAAGGCTAACACACACTGCGGTGAAGTCAATAGCTCATTTGAACAACTAGAGTAGGGTTCAGCCCATGCAAGTACAAACTCAGTGTTTGTTTAGAAAGCAAACTGAGACTTCACACTGTTGCAGGTTTCTGTCTCAGTTTATCACCTACACTGAGCGGGAGTGACCTGCAGGCATGGTTAAGGTATGCTTCGCGGAAGGACTTAAAGGAATGAAAATTCCCTCTACCCCACACAAACTCCACCAGTGAGAACCATGCCTAATGGACAGATAGCACGGATCAAAACAGAAAGATGCTTATAAACGATGTGGACAAAAGACAACTTGCATTACTGATACAGACAGAAGAGCACCAGCATCCCAACAGTAGAGATGACATGCTTGACAACACTGCTGGAGGGGTGCAAAGGTAAGGCTAATTTGACTCCCTCTTTCCCTATTTCTAGTCCTCCCATCTGTCACATCCTTAGATGCAGGACCTTCTACCAGCACTTCCCTAAGATAACCTGGAGCAGCTAGATAACTGACTGTATATAAAACATCCAGAAAAATTAACGAAAAAGTAAACAACATTTTCCCAATATGCCTAATTCTAGCTCCGATCACATCAATCCATTTCAAAGGCACCTCATGAATCACAGCGAGCCCATCCTGTCAGTTCCCTAAGCACCTTGGCTAGAAGGTGTTTTGGAAATGCCCCAAACACCCACATCTAGCAACACAGAATCAACAGAACAGCAAACACTAACACTCCAGGCAAACTTCTGACCGCATTAGTTGGAGTCTTACACAGTTGTCAGAGTAAGTACCAGCTGAGGAGACAGCAAATGTCCTGAAACGTAACATTGCTATCTTCCCTTTCTCAGAAGAGTTATGAGGATTCTGCCTTCTCACTTGCATGTACTTCATTATTAATCTGCTTCTTTACTCAGTACAAAATTAATTAAATACCTCCCCCGTCCGCTGCTCTTTTTATTTTTAACATACTTGAGGCAAACTAGTATCAACGGATCTCCACCGTTTGTCCCAACTTAGATTTAGTTCTCTAAAGTTAAAAACAAATTAAAAAAAAGTAGATGGAGCAGTCTGCTGTGTTAGGTGGGAATTGAGATCACTCTCATTCTTCTCAAAACTTGTCCCAGGCATGGGATAAGCAGGATGCTCACTTGAAAAAAACAGGTTCCTTGCTCTTCCGGCGTTCAGACACTGTATCTAAGAGCCCAGTGTGAGCAATTCTCCATGTGAAACCCCGCGTGTGCTACGGTAACTGATGAAGGATAATGCGAGCTCGAAACCACTGCGCCGGCTGCAGGGCAAGCCTCTAAAGGTTTCCAGGACTGAAGGCAGCAGGCGCAGCTAAGACACACCTGGTGAAGGCACCGCCTTGGACTCAGTTGCGTTGCCAAAATAAAAGTTGGCCCTTAATGGTATAGGCTTCAGTAAGCTGCACTGTCATTAATTATTTGTATTGATTTATATTATAAATTATACAGTGGCTTGGGTTCTTTTTTTTTTTTTTTTAAGCAATTTGTCTGAAACCCTATTTTGGAAAATAATTAAGTTGGTAAATAAGGGCAGCAGAATGCAACTCTGGAGTTTGATGGGTTCAGTGAGCTTATCCTTCCCCCTTAACCTCTCTGATCCTCCAAAACCACATCCACTAACCGCAGACCACGGCAGTGGGAGTCTGTCATGGCTCTGTAGTTACGCTGCTCCTGTCCCTTAGTAGCAAGGTCACCTAATCCTGAAGGCCACATGGAGACTGCATTTCAAATGCCCGAAAAGCAGGCGTCTGGATTCCTTCCACAGCTGCACTGGTATTACACAAATCTTTACAACGAAACATACTCTAGAAATAAGCACAACTTTTAATTATTTTTCGTAATTATTCTGAACTGCATTTTATATTTTCTTAAAAAAAGGTGTTGCAACACTCATCGCTGGATCTGAAATACGTTTCCTTTGGGCAAAGGTGATACAATAATGAAATTAACAGAGGCAAATTATAAGTGCTAACAAGTCAGCTTGTTAAAATGACAGACAAAAGCATTTTATGCGGGGGAGAAGGGAGTTATAAATAGACAGTTAAATCAGTTTACATCTGGAGGTAACCATCTTTCAGTCTTCCTCAGTCTGCACTGAGGCACCTAAGCCAACGTGGTGGTGGTTGCAGCATACTGGTAAGGAGGCCGTGCTTCCTCAGCGGCAGCACAGCTGACCTCAAACCAGGACATTGGCTCATTAACTTGGTTTGGAAAATTCCTAAGTAATATTTGGCTGCACTTTATATTAGGCAAAACAACTGTAATTAATTACATCTTACAATATGGTTGATAGGTATTTTAAACATGTTAAAGACATGATTAATATGTTTTATAGGTATATATAATGACATTGATAAAAGGTGTTAAAATATATCAATTATGGTTGCAAGCAACCTATTGAATTGTCGGACTTTCTAGCTATCTGTATATTTTGCAAAGGCTTGTATTGCATCATCTACTTCGAAGCAGTTTCCAGGAGAAAAAATGTAAAACCAAATAAAAATGCAACAGTGTTGACAAAGCCTGAGATCAAACAAAGGAAAAAAAAGAGGATTGGGGTATAAACCAGAAAATAGCTATTGTTTAATTAAAATGAATCACATTTAGAGTGCTCTGAGCTATCTGCAAGTCTAGCTTGCCTAAAATAATTAAGCAATAGGCTTATTAAAACCAAGATATAATTAAGAATCAAGTCTTTTTTCCAGAATTAAAAAAAAAATAAAAATAAAAAAAACCAAATCAATTCTAGAAAAACATTATTGTAAAAACAGTATCTTTACTGGTAAATTAAAAAGAGAAATGCTTTAGTTTTTCAACTACAAAATAAAAAATGCAGTGCAGCCAGAAATAGCCGGACCCCTTCCTACTGAAACATTAGACAAACTGAAAATTTTAGTATCCTTGAAATTATTAGATATTCAGACACTGTGATAAAACGAATGTACTGTGGCTGGCCTACTGCCAGGAAGCGATCTGGATCTCTAACACAGAAAAATAACACATCCTTTGGCGTTCCCTGTCTGTAGAAGAGTTTTTTCAATATATTTTGCTGAAGGCTAGCAATTTTCAAAGCAAATTCCATTTTCAACAACCTGCACAGTTTTGATGCACTGGCAAATGGCAGAAACTTTTAGCCCTGTAAAATAGAGATAATTGGTAGAATAATGCTTTGGCACATATCCATTTGCACAACTGGGGACTGATTGAGGACCTGTTTGGTCATCAGATCAAAACCTCATTGACAAAATCATCATCTCTCGCTAAGTCTTGAGCAAAATTGTGAGAAATCAGTCTTTGAGAAAATTCCTTTTTTTCCAGCAGTCAAAGGGATGGCACAAAAAACTCCCAAGTAAACAAACCTACAACAGCCAAATGTCTTAACTCATGCCCATGCTCTTTGACTGAGGTCAACGGAATGGACAGAGGGATTAACCAACCTCAGGACTTGAGGGTTCCTGACTTGAGAGGCCCACGTTGGCAAAACTGTGGGAGTCTTCCTGTGCCACCTAAACTAGGAGCATGTGTTTGGCATTGCAGATCTTCCAGACAGCTGAGCAACTTCAGTGGGGTTACAGTCACCATCAGTTCTGCCCAGTATGTCAGGTTTCATTCATGAGATCATTTGTTATTAGTTATCTTAGTCATAACCGACCATGGAGCAAGCCAACTGTGAAATGAGCACGTGTACTTCTCATACTGCTATTTTACTATTGTTACAGACTGCATCAAATTTTCATATTTTCAGATATTGACAGACATATCATCTGGGACTAGATGGCAAGTTGTGCTCCAGGATGCCAATCCAAGAGCAGACAACTTCAGTATCTGTAATGTGAGAGTATTCAAGCTATTCTGCGTTCCCTGTCCCCATACCTACTTGCTTAGAGAAATGGGATAGTATTATCTAGAGGTTTATAGAATATTACCTTATTCACCAAAATCCTGTTAAATTGAACTGTTGGTGCAGTGCAACCACACACACAACTAAGGGCCAGAATATGCCTCAGCATCCAAGACACTAAGGCTGCCACCTGAAACTTGGTGTCATTAATGAAACTGTTAATGAATGCAAATTTGTTCATCCTCCCGTGGCAATGCTTTATTACTAAAATAGAAGATATAATCAACCTAAGCAATCACTGCTTTTCTATTTGTCAGATTATTCAGCAGAAAAGCCAACTATTTCAGATCCTTACTGATATGATAACAAACATAAACATATTGCTTTCCAGTTCATAACACTTCAGTACAAAGAACAGTGGAAAAGTGGGTCAAAACTGCCTTTTTATGTATCAATCAAATTCCAACTAAATTAAACCACATTAATTACGAAGAAAGCCAGCAAAAAAAAAAAAAAGCTCCTACTGAAGTACTGGTAAGTAAATGCATTACTTTCCACATCACAACATTTCAAAGTGTAATGCAAAATGAAATAAAAATACTTAATTCAAACTGTAGGAAAGAGAAAACCAGTAATGGATACTTCTAAAAATCATGCAACATTTTATCAGGAATTATTTCTCCTCTTTTCTTTCCCCCTTAATTTGACATCACTTTGCCACAGTTAAAGATGCTAAAACTGGAGGGTTTTAAGAGAATTGCACTGGAATGTCTTTTAATGAAGTTAAGTTTGCAGCATCTTTTCATCTTTTTGTACTCTTGGTAAGCCTAGAAACATCTAGGAATAAAGGTGGATTTGTTCACAGGTGAAAAACCGTTCCACATGATCTCAAAATCCCTTGTATTAATCTGTTTCCAGTCAGGTATTTGAGCCAGGAGCACAGGAACCACTACAACCAATATGCAGCAACTGTCTAGTACTATATATCAATTAAAAATCATATATATACATAAAAATTTAAAGAAATCTTTAAAAGGGTTATCTAGGTTGCAGCATATTTTGGTATGTCTTCTGTTTTTGGTAAGTTAAACTAGCATCAAGTGCATTTAACCTTGGTTAAACATCTGATCCTCCTTTTCTGAAGAATAAAAGAAAATTAAAAGCACATCCATCTAGAGACGGCGGTGTCTCAGGCCAGCTTTTCAACACAGAAGAAGGTACATGAAGGCAACTATGGTTTGCACCTTCTGCTCTCTCTACCTGTAGACCCTGGGAACTATGGTCTGCTATCAGGCCTCAGCCCTCCAGATTCATTTGGAATAAACAAACCCTAGTTGTGGCTTAATGACTGCAGATAATATATACTTTAGAGAAAATCTTTAAAGGCCCTTATAATATGATATGGTTGACAAAGAACAGCCTGAATAAGTACAAGCTGCTCCCAGTGTGGTGGTACACACTACAACCATAATATGGGGTGAAAACTGACCTGTGCCAGGTAATCCAGCACCCTCAGTACCTGATTTGGCAGTCACTGAAGACAAGAGAATTCTCCCTAATTCTTGATTGTTTTGCTCATTACATCACCCCAAATTATTTATTTCAAAGGTCCAAAACTGCATTTCGGTGGGAAGCATTTCTTCCTTCAGTACCTTGTTAATTTAATTCCCGTTTTGTGTCTTTCCTTCTGCATGCTCTACAGTTACTCCTATGCCTTCAATTCTCTCTGCATTCCACTGCTCTTCACTGTCTAGCTCTCTTCATTCAAGATATTCTAAAAAAAAAACAACCCATACTGTGCAAAACTAACAAGCAGCAAGACTGTATTCTTCAACATTGAGTGATTTTCTCAGTCCAAAGCCCATGAATCCATTTTGAATTATATTTTCTTCCCTCTACAAGACATATCATATTCAGCTCATTTAATTAAAATTTACTGAGTCAGTATCCAAATCTTTTACATACTGAAAACACAGCACCATTTAAAAATAAACAAAGAATACGAGCAAAAGTGTCATCAAAATGACCATAGAATGGATAGAGTTGGAAGGGACCTCAAAGATCATCTAGCTCTAACCCCCCTGCCATGGGCATGGACACCTTCCACTAGACCAGATTGCTCAAAGCCCCGTCCAACCTGGCCTTGAACACCTCCACAGCTTCNGTAGACGGAGCCCAACTTGGTGCGCTCTCTGAAGACCATGCTTGCTCTCTACAAACAAATGGCAATTGTAAGGGAGGGGAGTCTCAGTCTGTCTGACGCTCACTCCCTGTCTGTCTCTCCTAAGGAGCACTCTGTGAGCCTGAACCCTACTGTAGGTCTGAGCTCCATATGTAATTAAGCTCATTCTGCCTCCTCTATCTCTTGTGGGTAAAGAGCATGCTGGACCTCTGTGGATAGCATTACCCCTTTCAGGAATTCATTCCTCCCTTTTTCTGCAATTAAAAAACACACTCTCCCCAACAGACTTCTCCATTAGAAATGTAGTTAATGGTTGAAAAACATACTGCGAATTGGAAATCCTTTCCTGAATTGCAACAATTATAGAACTACAAGAAATTCATGAATTGCAATTATTCATAGCAGACAGTAATGAACTCCAGTGCTTTCTGCAAAGAATCGCATTTCTGCTTTTCTCTGAAGGCGAGTGTACTTCACTTAGATTAATTCAGGATTATTGGCTTGTTATTATGCTTCCTCTGTAAGCCATATACAGTGTGCTGTCAAAAATATAGTAGGAGACACTTTGGGCCATATTTTGGAAATACCTGCACTGTTCAGAACCAAAAACCATAATTTATATTCATAAACCTAAGCAGGCAGCATTACGTATGCTCAGTACACTCTCAGAAACTCATCATTACTTTCTTTTGCCTGGTACCATCACCACAAATGAAACTGGTGGATACTGCTTTTGAAGGGCAATCCAAACCACCCATTAAGACCAGATCTGATGCCCGTTCAGACAGAAAGCTCACAAAGCAATGCAGAAGTAGTGGCTGGAATGCCAGTGTGGAGCCCTGCAAGGTCCAGGCATGCCCAGCAGCTTCGAATATCATGAACTGAACCTACACAGGTTGGCTGAGGTCTGATGACAAGAGACAGGCAGGAACGGGAAGGATGCCGTTCTTCCTGCCTGCCTTTTTATAGAACTGGTATGGGGACAAAACCTAAGAATTTTCCTAAATGGAGACTAGCAGGTGCTATGTATTTACGTACACGCTTTACAAAAGTGACCATAAAAACAGGAACAATTGAGAATCATCAAAAAGCAACAGGTTTCACATGAGTTTTAGAAATTGTTGTGGCCCTGTGTTACAGACTTATTTATCAATATATTATGTCATTACATGATGATGGGAGGTTTCATGTAGAAAGAAAAACCAACTAGGCTTACTTTGAATGAGTTTTCGCTTGGTGGCTTGCAGGCATGCAGCCAGCTACTGAGTCTGTGGTACCGTGTCAGGCTCTATAATGACAGATGCCTAATGTTTTGCCAAATTACCACATTTGGCAACACTTAACACTTGAACACATGAAAACTATTGTGTTCCCTGTGAAGAACGAGCCAGAGCTGCACAGATCAAGATGACAGCAAATGTCCAAAACTTTTGGGTACAAGGACAGAACTCTGGCCTTATGATGGAGCAATAATGGTCTCAATCGCAGCCTCTGAAAGTTTTGACTTATCTGGTAGCATCTTCTGCATTTAGAAGTTTCAAAACAAAACCACCATGTGGTGTTTTACAGGAACAGGACTAGAAGAATTTCACCTGGTTCAGAAATGGTTTCCCAATGATAGGCTAAGCTTTGTACAACCTAACACAAAGACCTAGAGGAGCAGTTGTACGTTCATGAAATAACAACACACTGCCATAGCAATCCTCCTTAAAAAACAAAACGTTCACTTTCCTCAGTCTCATGTCTGGACTTTTGGACACTTCAGTGTTACCACTGTCCCTGAATTAACCTGCTAAGTACAGGGTGATACCAGAGTGCTGCAAGAGGAACACTCGCCATCATCCTGTCCCCACTGCTCCCGGGCAAATCCTATGACTTCCTGCGGCTGGTGCTGTGACTACAGTCTGTCGCTAACTCAGGTACTCCAGCATCGAGCTGCAGAAAGGCTGACCTCAGGGCAAACTAAACGCCCAAACAGTTATTCTGCTCCTAAGAATTTTTACAGCCTGTACCGAGTGCTAAAGTGCTGCAGCTAGAACGTCCTAAGTATCAAGCTGCCTAGCTTCATGCTAAATCAGATATGTAACTATCTTAATTACACCTTTCATCCAAAGGGTTTTTTTCCTGTCCCAGTTCACAATGTGAAACTCCCAGTCTATGCAAATATTGAAATGTAAAAAAGAAAGCTTGAAAAGGCAGTGATCCCTAACGCTGGAGAGCTGCAAAGCGAACGGCTGCTCCACCATACAGAGATGTATGCTTCTGTATAGTTTTATTATACAATTTTATCAGTAGACTTGTGCAATTTTAGGTTATGTCTAATTCAATAAGATTTCTCATGCTTATTGCTGGAAAAATGTTCACATGTTGTTGGAAGTCAATAGCTGAGGATATAGGTGAATCACAGACTCTCCACTGAGAATTACTAACACCAAAACACATTCACTATCATGTAAACACTAAAGCAGTGGCGACATACATTATCACTGGTAGATAAAGCTTACGGTTGGTTGAAAAGAAGCTGAAAGTGTATTTTCATTTTCTTTCTCTGTTTTCAACTGCTATTCTGGACCTTCCAATTATTGACTGGTTCCCCCGCCTCAGCCATATTATTGCCATGGCTGTAACGTGCCTCATCTGCCTCCTTGCTAGCATCTTCAGAGTATTTTGTTGAAGGCTTTTAGTAGTGTTTTATAGGCCTTGCCTTTCCCGTTTTCTATCAGTACCTCATTCTCTCCAAATCAGGCCAAATTCTACATCAAACTGAAAATGAAATCTGGCCCTTGACCTTATAGAAAGCAATATGCATGTACTCTCAGTGCTCTCAGATACAATGACAATTAAAAACCAACCAAAGAACGCCCTCAGCTAGACAAGACTCCAGAGAGACTTTGCAACCACTTGGATCTACAGATGACACTATTGCATACAAAGTCATAAACAAGCTTTTTGTAAGATTAGAACAAAAAATCCAATGTAACTTGATACCTTTCATTTTCGTGTAGCTGCTCACCTCCCTTCTTCCAGGAGCATTTGGCCTTAGGGGAAGCTTTCGGTTTGCATTCAAAATCAACTGTGCTGCCTATTTGAACCTGGATCAGTTTCTTCATTGGATTCTTGGAAAAATCTGGGGCAGAAGCTAGAATGGAAGGGATAGTAATAGTGAAATAAAGCACCTTTATTTATACTAATGGTACTACTATTTAGCACTTACATGACACTTCCCAGATTCCAAACATAACTAAAAACATGAATTAATTAGTTCAAACAGA
This sequence comes from Burhinus bistriatus, assembly GCA_013397275.1. Taxonomy (NCBI): domain Eukaryota; kingdom Metazoa; phylum Chordata; class Aves; order Charadriiformes; family Burhinidae; genus Burhinus; species Burhinus bistriatus. The sequence goes on from VYXH01009539.1 coordinate 949,512, forward strand.
TCTTCTATAGGACAATTACGTGTTTCTCCTCCTTAAACTGGTACAAAAGTAAAGGTCTCAGTTGTGCAGAGTACGTCACCTAACAAAGCATGCCCAGAAGATCACATCGACTTCACCCGAGCTGAAGCTCACTGAACCCAACGAGCGTTAAGCACATGCCTAACTTTGCTGACTGTGAGCGTACATGACTTGTCTAAGTCCAGGGAGGGCAGTCAACACCAGCAGTCTCATTAAAACCGAAGGAGCTGATTGGCTTCTAGTTTCGTGTGAGGAGTGCACACCAGATCAGATATGTTAGATGACACAAAATTGCAGCGCAGCTCATTCTGAATGGTTACAGTTTGCATTAACTAACAGTTAAGAAAAAGCACATGGCTTCTACCTATTCTAACAATGAACTTCAAAAGGGAATTCAGTATTTTAGGACACCAAGGCTGAGGGAGCAGCCTGCTGATTGACTGCAATCTTAACAACAGCTAGGAAATAAGTCATGTCCCCAAAACACGCTGCTCTTACAGGCTTAGTTTTGGAATCAGTCCACGCTAGAGGTAGAAATCGCACAAGCATGTGAGCGCGTAAGGCAGTCCCAAGTTCAGTGCTTCCCTCAAACAAATGGCTGTCACTATTTTAGACTCAAGCACACACCATTTGAATGACTGAATGACAATCCTTCGTCCTCTCGATCGAGAAAGGCTGCAACGTAAGAGTAGCCTATTGCTTTTAAATGACAGGGCTCCCCAGGGAGCATGGGAGCCGCGGTGCCGGAGGCTGGTGCAGCCGACCGGTGTGCCCAGCCAGTGCTACCTCCAGACCACAGGAGCGGTTTTAATCTTCAGCCCTGTGTCCAAGCCCCCGTATCTCTGCTCTCCCCACAATTAATAATTTAGCTGTGTTCTGTTTTGAAGCAATGAACAATTGCACTGCAAATCCTCTGGAAGCAGATGAGTCAACTCCGTGGCACTGCAGATAAAGATATTAGGTTGACAAAAAATGTTTATTTCAGTGATAGCATCTCTGCGACTTAAATCTGAGATCATGATGAGGTGGAATACGAGGCAAGTGGAGGGGGTGTGGGGAGGGAGAATGAGGTTCATGTTTTCATGCAAAAGGAGAATCTTACCTACAACCCTGAGCTCTGCACTCGAATAGATGACACCATGTTTATTTTCAGCTATGCATTGGTATCTGCCAGAATCTGTCAGATTTAGATTTGATATTGTAAGTGCACCATTTTCAATTTGGATCCTTCCCTGAATATTAAGAAAAATATCTTTATTGATGATATATTTCTTGCAAAAAACGTAAAATAAGTAAGAAATATAAATAAGACAGCATAAATACAATAAATGGGGTAAATGTAACAGCATAATCATGAGAACAATTCTAAAATAAGTGACATGACCGCATCAGGGTATGGCAACAGCAATCAAATACAGAGATTTGGCAACACAGTGTATGAAATCGATTCTTCAAACTTGCTCAGTTTCACAAAGGCTTTGCAATTTCAAATTCCCTTGTATTTTCCCCAGAAATACGGACAAAATCCTACAGGGCTCCTCACAACAGACCAGAGTATCCAAACTATACAGATGGCACTGGCATTTTGTACTATTTAGAGATTTCACACATGCCATTTGCTAATGAGCTCTCTGTAATACCATGCAGAAAATATTCCAACAGTCATTAAACGGAAGACACACATTTAAGTGCCTTAGAGACGACAAAGCTACCGAAGCATAGGGATCTTCTCACCTTGCTTATTCTTTGAAAACTATATGAATTACGCTAAGAAGTGACTAATTTGAAGTATGGAGTGACAGGAACTGGTGAGAAAAGGAACCAGTGAGAAAGACAAAACCAAAGGAGCTTCCCCTTTTGGGAAAACCAGAGAAACAACAGCGAACAAAAGAACAAACTATGTGCTCAAAAACATTTTCTGATTTTTTTTTTTTTTTTGATCTGGATGTGGCTCACCAAGCCTCAGGTAATTGTACTCACTCCCTGCCTTTTCTTAAGGCCATGTACTTACAGTTGGCCCCACTGCAGGGTGACTTCGGCTATCTGTGGGCAGCCAGGATGGCTCAGCTCAGCTCCTTCCTTGACAGGTCCCCTCCCAGTTTATTGCAAGGTGCTCAGTCAGTTAGACCCACAGAAGAACAAGCCTGAGTCTCCATGTCTTTGTTCTTTCTCTAGCATCCCAAGCTGCTCTTCTTACTTACTCTTCCTCGCAAAGTATTTGTTTATGGAGAAGGGGAGCTAAGCAAAACAACCCTAGCAAGAGATTTTTGTGGAGGAGACCCACCATGGAGAAGAATTATTGCAGTAAAGAAGCTGAAGACAACTGATCACGATACACAGAGAACTCCTCTTCTGATGTCTCCTCAGTGCTGGCTTTCAGAGAGTTAGTCCTATAGTTTACAGCCCTTAAGTATCTCCAGAGTAAGGCACGCTTATGCTCTTACACCACACCAAAAGGCAGGACACCAACGCTCAAAAGTGGAGAAATTGGAAGACTGAATGAGAGAAAGTATTTTTGTACTTACTGAGGTAAAAAAGCACATTACCTTAGTTACATTGTGTGATATGGTAACAATGCCCTTAAATCACTGAGATGAGATTTTGTACTCCCTCACTTAACCTGTCCACAAAACACTGCCGTTCCTTTTACTGAGCATGTAACTATAGCACTCGGAATGGTAAGAAATGTTTTTCAGTGCTTAGATCATTTTTCATAGCCATCCGCTGAGTTCACTTCAGCAGTCGCTCTTTCTTCTTCAACTGTGAGTGCCAACATTGAGCACAACGCATCGGAAAGGGTAAGATACCTTCCTGCAATGGGATAGGGCCCATAGTTTATATTCCTGATTACCTGAACTGGGCAGTTTTCCCAATAAAGCAGTGAGAATTAAAATCAATATGGGCATCAGATGCTTTTCCGTGTTTCTGATCTGGGAGACCACATATCTCATTTTCTAAGTATAAAGTCTTTTCCCTGTCACCAAACACATTACTTTCCGTTAATTTACTTGTAACAATTGTATTAAAGCAAACACCTATGTTACATTACTGTTTATATTTCATTCTTTGCATCAAGTAATGGTGACCTATGAATTTTTAGGATTTTTGTCTTTTTTTGTCAAGAAGCTGGAATATGTTTTCTTAATACCTTTAATGAAATGCCAATGGCAAGTATAACAAAATCATTTATGTTCTCTATCCCTAATTTATGGTTCTTAATGTATAACTTTAATCAAACTTCCTTCTCCAGACTTTTCTTCCATACTGATTTTCTATGGTTCTATCATTGCTTTTAAATCTCCTTTTAGCTGGGATATTTTTATATAACATAATTTGTCTTTGTGTTTCTGGTATTGCAGCTTTTGACGTTTCCATCTGGATGCTCTTGACAAACACATGAAAACAAGTATCAAATAGTTCTCTTGACTAATTACATGGACTTTTGTGAATTCTCACACTTACATGAAGTATTTTTAGTTTTACATAGCATCATGTTTTTAAAACAGAATGTTACCTCTATTGACAGTTGGTCTCCATTCTTCAGCCACCTATACGACGGTTTGGGCTTCCCACTTGCTCTGCAATCCCAGTATAAGGTGTCCTCTACAGCAACTTCAGTATCTTTTATGGTCTGGATCCAGTGAGGTTTCGCTGCAGATGAAATACAGATCAACAACAAAGACCCTAACAAGTTACTATTCCATATGAGAATCAAAGGGTTCATTTCCACAGCGCTCATCAGTTTTCCGCATGGACTGGTTTGTACCACCAGAGATTCTCACTGGTTCTGCTTCAAGTCACCTAATGAAAGAAATTACTCACTCTTCCTTTTATACATTTTTATTACAAGCAGTAAACCAAAAGAAAATTGTGATTACAGATCACTAAAGCTGAACTAGTGAAACCAATATTAAAATCACTGATGATTAAACAACACAACTTTGAAATTGAGGTAAAGGTAAGATAAAGAAGTTAGTGGTGATACTGGAATTAAATAATTGATGTAGCTAAATCATCAAATTAATATTGAAGAGAATCCTTTAAGTCCTAAAAACCCAGTAATGGTATGTCAGCCTTTGTTCTAAATACCATTTGACTTGTTTTCTAATGCTAGTCAGTACTTAACGGGATGAATACACGGATACATGAGACTGGTTTTGAAAGCCCTAGTATTAGCACAGCACTTGGGTGATGCAAACCAGAATATGGCCTTAAGAAAGACCATAAAAATCACTAATTTTTGAACACAATTCCTTCAGAATTACCTAAAATACAATTAAAACTGTGAAGATAAGAGTTTAAAATATCCGTTACAGCTTTCATAGGGTAAAAAAAAAAAGCTCACTTAGCAAATAAACATCATTGCATGAAAGTTTATTCCTTTAGTGTTATTTTGCACAAGAGCACAACACTGTTTTATAGCTAATTCATGTGAATTTTCTTGGAATTTGTTCAATTTACTAGGAAGTTTATAATCTCAATATATGCTTTTTTTTCCAAGAAAAGATAAATTCTGGACATTGCATATAGAGAAAACAGATAAAAAGTAGGATGAAACTTGGTTGCAAATATACAGCTAAGGGCAAAAGAATTTTCAGGAGTCAATGTGACTACCTTAAAGATTTTCCTGAATTGATAATTTAGGAAACTCTCATAACACACTCTTATCAAAACAACTAGGAAAACAAAAGTCCCTGGCGATACAGGAAAATATTACTATTTAATAGATGAGTTTTGGAAGCAGAGAAGGTCAGATTAATTCCCGTTGAATTTCCTACTACAACGGAGTTACACCAGCAATTAATTCAGACCAGGGAAATTAATGACTCGCCTATGGCCACAAGGGAAGTCTGCAGCAGAGCTGAGAGCTGAACCTGTTCCATTGCCATAGGCACAAGACCAGCAGACCAACGTTTGGATGAGTGTTGGTATTCGTTTCATTAAAAAATATTCATTCTTTTCTAGTATACAAATTTTCTCTCCATCATATATCCTGCAATACAGAGATAAGATCCCAACATGATCATGTACAGCACCATCCTTTTATGATAACAAGGATTAATACTATTTATGATTTATGTATACATACTTAGGATTAACTTTTCACAGAAGAACTTACTACAATATATTCACTGAGATATTAACTTAGGAAGTTTTGGGTCTCAACCAGTATGTGCTGATAGTGCAACCTGTTATTTCTTTTGTTTTGCACGTCCCTTACACCTCATGAGGATTAATGCCTTTCACTGATTTGGGGATATTTTTTACACTCTCTTTAACAAGGTCAGCTGTAGAAGACAGGATAACCTGATCTTCGTTGTCAGGCAAATGTATTATCTTACTGATATTAATTTTGGTGAAATCTTGGAAGTTAATGTTACAACACTGGAGTTCAAGAAAGAGCCATTGCTTTATCTCACATTGTCATTTGGCGTATTTGCCCCACATGTGTCAAGGGGATGAAAGCTCAGGACTCCACATCAGCGTGCTTCCTGCACTTTGCATACCTAAAAATTTATGCAACAAGCAACAGGGTTTGAATTATTTATGGATCCATACACGTGCAATATTTCACATCTGCTGCCTATCTCCACTTGAAAGTAGCTTAAATACAGTCTATTTTCAAGTTCAAGATCTTGGATTCAAGTCCATTAATAAGAAAAACATTGTCTATATCACAAATCTTCATCTTAGGACTCTTCATGTCAGACAGTCTCCATAGGAGGGTTTCCCAAGTCTCCACGGCAGCTATGATAAACTGGGTCTTCTTGGAAAGCGTGGGAGCAAGACAACCACTCAAACCAGAAATGAACAGAACAGAGCTTCCTAAGCTCCTAAGTGAGAAATTTATGGTGCTTCTTCATTCGCAAGAGTGTGTTGATGTAGACTTCAGTGATTTTATTGAGGAAGGCTCTTTTTCTCTTCAAATTACTGATGAAGGAATTCAGCAGAAAGAAAAAATACCCTTTTCAATCTGCCACAACTTGAAGTCTTTAAAAAAGGCCATAAAATTATTAGAAACTCTTTGAAAAAGAACAATTCAATTAACCAGTTCAAAATTGAAAAGGCAGCTAAAGAGCTGGGAATATTCCACTGAATACTCTGAATCTTGGCCAAGGTAAAGATGGTCCATGCTACAGGAGCAGAGGAGAGCGCAGACAGAAGGTCACGTATCAGTACATCTACACACCAACTCAAAACATGACTTTCCAAGCCCAACACTGCCCTTTTTATTGAGCTTTGCCTGACTGCACCTAAATGATTCTGAATATACAGCTTTATTCATCTTGAGGTCTAGTCACTGTTAGGCAAATGTTACCTGCTTAGAACACCTGGTTCCACCGCCACTGCCACATCGGTGCTCCTGAAGGAAGATGAATGATGAATGACCTGGTAACAAAGCCTCATTCTCTCATGGAGCTACTGCACTGGCTTTGTGTGTAACTTAGATCTTCCTGAGGAGACACAACTCCTTCCTCCTTAAACTAGGAATAGGCAAGCAGGCAACATGTTTTCACTGAGATGAAAAAAAGACGATGTGCTGGAAGTTGAGAGGTTGGAAGTTAATTTTAATGGAGTTTGTACTGCAGGGTTTGAGACTGTGACAGGAATCCATATTGTGTGATAGTATTAAGAATTCTTAGGAACTTGCTGTGCAATCTCCATGAAAGATTCATATAAAGTTCCCTTAGGATGAAATACTTGTACGTAACTGATTTTCTAAAGAAGGTTAGCCGTCAGCCTCATGGTCAGTCACTTGGAAAAGCACCAGCCTGTATTTTGCTTCAGTTGCTTTTGCCTAAAATATTCCTTGCAATACTCATGGTCCCACAGGCAAGCTGTGATACAAGTGTGTAACCTCACAAAATTTATCCCAGTGAGAAGACTTGGTCATCTTTTTTTTTTGGTGGCTACAATCACCCTTTTCTTCCAGCTAATTAGGCCAGGCAGGTCTTCCTGGAGTAAACAACCCTTGCTTCATTACACTCTAGGGCATCCCTGCAGGCCATAAGGAAAGGAAGAACCATTCTTTTAGACTTTTATGAGACCCTTTGCAATGGCTCTTCTGGGGGCTGATGTGAATGAAGACCAACTGCAATGAGTGACTGGCCACCAAGTTCTTGGAAGCAGTGGCTGAAGAAGCCGATGCTTTTCAGAAGCTGTGCTGAGCCTGTAACTAATTTGTGCGGTACCACGCACGATGCATGTCAACACATATTTTTATATATGATTTCCTTCAGAGTAGGAGACTCCAATAGAAATCTCCTTTTCATTCTGTAAGCCACAGGAATAGCATAAAGGAAAGGCAGAGCTCAGGCCCATGAGTTTTGTCTAGGCACTGCGCTCTCCCAGAGAATACTGACGCCTGCCATGCCTCTGCTTGGAGGCAGAAGACTACAGGAAGCTCTTCCAGAACAGTTCCTAATTGGGGCTTGCACATAAGATGCAGTCTGCTTATACACATATTTTTACTTTGAAATTTGCAGTACGAAAGCTGGGTTGGAAATCTCCTTTGAAAATTCCTTTGGATAGCTCAGCAGTTGGGCAATAAATCAGAGTCAAAAGGAACATTCCATAGTTCAAGAGAAAGAAGCTATGAAGCATACTGGGGAAAAAACTAACCAGAAAATGTAACCTTCATTTTTCTAGGTAGTATATCTGAAAGTCAGGCTATGACACTCATACCGATGCCTACAGCACTGATGAACTTATTTTCTCTCAAAACTCCAAGTGACTTTAAGCATGAATACCTTTTTCCTGATAAAACAACTGGGCCTAGAGAAGCATCTAGCACATCCCTGAAGATGTCCATTATTTGACTTCAAAAATAAAAACGTTCTCAAGCAACAGGTAATTGCTACATCATTGGGGAAAGTTTTAGTAGGTAAAAAAGATGAACAATTTGTCTCTGGAAACAAAGCAATTATGCCTCTGGAAGCAAAGCAATTAAACTATTAGACAGCATTGACAATTAGACTCTAGGTTGATCAAACTCAGCAACTCCTTGATATTATTTAGATATTTATAGTTTTGCAGTTAATGTTTTGAAGACATCTCCATGAACAAGATAGAATTGGGCTATCAGACAAAAGCTTTAAACAGTGAGCTCTTCCACATACATGAATAATGTAGTTTCAGTATAATTTTGGTGGTACATTATTACCTCCATATTAGCAAAATATACAAGTATTTTTTTTTGATATACTAAGAAATTATGTATAGTCTAGGTATTACTAGGGGGTTCACCTTTGCTATCACAGACCACCACTGCAGAGCAAAAGAACAGCAGCAAAATTCTGTCTCCTTGTTAAACATTTTACCTTGCTACTGTCAAACATGAGTTCCATTAAATCAGCATGTACTAATTACGAATATATTTTCTTCAATTATACTTCAAATTAATTGCTTTACGTATCTCTACCATGTTACATGTTTAATTGCACCTTAAAATAAAAAAAATGTACTTGTTTCATCTCCTCTCATTTTTCCATGCCATAAAATGTCTGTCTTCTTCTATTATCTCTTTAAGGGCTAACAGTAATGCCAAACAAATACACTAATAAAGTGAAAGCAAATTATTTATATATTCAAAGTTAAATAATCTTCTCCTATTTTTAGCACATTCTGAATTCCTCTGAGAAGAAAGCTGGCATTAATCAAATGTTGGAACTGTACAAGTGACAATAAACTGAACATTTGATGTTGGGCTTTTCTTGATAAAATCCTTCATGAGAAAAAAGGAAGATTAATAGTCTGTTAAGTAATGTTATGAAAGAACCCAGAATATCTGCTTTAGAGTATCTGTTTTAATTATCAACTTCAACTATGCATTGAGAGTTATATTTAAAACCCACAAGAAAATAAAAAAAAAAACAGACCCATTTTATTTTTCATGAAGAGAGTTACAGATGTGCACAGAATTTCTAAACCAAACATATTTACTAGCATTCTTGAGAAAATGGCTATGGACACGATTTAAGTTGAGCCTATGTTCAAGTGCTTTGTGGTTTCAAGACTAGAATTCATTATTGGAAAGAGAGGCCGGATAGCATAGAAAATATGTGGGTTTTTTTTAAGTTGAACAATTTATGCACTGAAAAATCCAATTTTCAGATTTGAAATTTTATAGTTTCGGCTCATAAAATAAATTAGGAGAATAAGAGTATTTTGCTCCATAGCAGAGCAATTAAATGTTTCAAGCTTTTGTTTAGGACTAGCTTTATTTTTCTTTTACAAAGAATCTTTAAAATCTGCAAAGAAAGGAAAACCTCTAATTTTTAAGTCACATGGAAAATTTTTGTCTATTTATTTTTCACATTATTTCACTATGACAACTTGGAAATTGTTAACCCCAATTCTTCTTATATTCTTTTTTTGGGTTAGACAGAAACATGCTTTGTTCTGCTGAGAAGAGGAAAATAAATATTGTCACCATTGAAATAAAAAAGCATTTATCTATTTGTAACGCTTAGATTCTTCTATACATGATTAGCAGACACGTCTCACGCTTCTCCCAATAAAGTGTTTTAACAGCAGCCAACATCCACTAGCATTACCACACAGATTTGTGTCATCTTTGCCAGCACTGGTACTCTTTGGCAGATGGATTTTTTTTACTCGAAGTCTTCAGTATATTGCATTAGTTTCCCCCAAATCCTCATCTGCTTTTAGAACAACTTCCTTAAATATTGATCTTTTATTGGAAGACTGAGTGGCATATGGTTAGATTCTCTACCAGACAGATTTCTGAGCTTTGTATCAGGTGCAGCGGCAAGCCATCAGAAGAAATTATCTTCAGTTTATAAAACATTATTAATCTACAAACAGAATTAAAATCCTCCAAATTATCAAAAAGTGTTAAAATGATCCTATACTGAATACAGACTTGTTGGCATTCTATCTGCAACAACAAAGCAAGTAACAAAACAAGAAAGATTACTTAAGCCTACTTAATTCTTCAGAATGGGTTTCATTAAGCAGAACAAATGAAATGAAACAGTTAGAGTGCCATTAATGCTATTACAGGTCTCATTATTCTTTTTAGGCTAAACATCCATATTAGGGATGAATCTAATACGGGCAGACATTTATATTGGAATATGAACTCTAGTTGAGTGTTCAAATCCCCTTCTGGATTTGTAATGAAAATGTTCACGCTGATTCACTTGTCACAAAACTGCAACTTCCTTGCTTTTATTGATTTGCAACATCCTTTATTTCAGCTCTGTGTCCTTTAATGAGCAAAACAAAACTTGGGAAGCAGGTCAAATATCTCAAGATTGCCCACTGTTGTAATTGCATTACAAGGACTAATGAACAAATCCACTCTATTTTGTACGTAGTTTACATCGACGTGTCTTACGACTGCCCTGATTTATAACTGGAGTAGGAATACTGAGCCAAACTGATGTACAAACCACAACTTTTTTGAAACTTTCAAGTAACAAAGAAAAGTCACTTTATAAAATCAAATGCTTAGTGCCAAGTTTGAAATGACAGGTGACACTGGCAGCCAAAGCATCTTAGATCTTTTGCTCTACGTTATTCACAGGATTTCTCAAAAAGTCATAATTACAACTATTATATAGAAAATTCAGGTTGCTCAAAATCCCCTGTCCAACCTAACCTTGAACATTTCCAATGATGGGGCGTTGATTCAGTGTAACTATTAATTTGGAACTTTGTGGGGGGTAGAATTCTTTTCCTTCCTCCTTACAAAATCTGTTGTGCCTTAAATTAAAATCTTCATTGACTAAAATGTACATTACAGCATTCGGTGCGCTCCAGTCAACAGCAGCTTCCCATACAAAAGCAGTAAACGGGAAGAGCATTTGCTCGAAGTTGCGCAGTAGCTACGCTCCATGCTTTTTTATACAACTTCAAAAAAAAAATCTTTGCTCAAATATTGCTACACGAGGAATAGCATTCCAAAGCACAGTCTGAAACACTCTTTAAATTGCCATTTACCTACAGAAAATTATATTTGCTGAGATCTGGCTTTAACAAAAATTGTCAATTACCACTTTGTTGCAAATCACTCCAGCTTTGAAATGCTACCAGTGTGCTTTGCCGATATTCATTTCACTCTATAGCCTTAAATGCACAAGAGACTGTCTGTTCCCAGCTATTAAATTTCGCATTATTTCATTTCCTATGCTGGATTATATTCTCTCATTTATTTACTCATTTTAAAATAAAATTGGTCGTTTTGAAAGCCAAAGATTGACAATATTCATTTTATCCAAGATAAAATTTGCATTTCCTGTAAATGTGAGGCCTAAATGATCCCCCAAATAAATCCAATTGACTGAAAATCTAAGGTTTCACCAATGGACCAATAAAAAGTGTTAAAAAAAAGGAAAGTCTTTCCATCATAGAAAAATAAGTACAAGCACTTTCTACATTACTCTTAGCAACCCTTCTGAGCCTGGACATTTATTACAAAGTGTTATGCAAAAACCTAGTGCAGAAGCTCTCATTCTCTGCGAATAGTTAAAATGCCACGGATTTTTAAGCACAAACGCTTGATGGTATCACAGAAGCTGCAAATCCAAAAGTACTCCAGAGTGGTTTGTATTTCATGTGTGAAGAAAGGTGGGAGAGGAGAAAGGAAGTTTCCTACCATAGTAAGTGAGACGTCCTCTTGCAATGTTTTTTCCTCTTGAATTTTCAGTAATACATTCGTATAGCCCTGCGTCCTCTTGCTGGAAATTAGGTATTTCAATCATGCCATTGGATTTCCTCAGCTTTATTTTACTTGGAAATGGCAGACCATCAGTTCTTCTCCAGTTAATCTGAGGCACAGGACTAAAAAGAAAATAATGGGATTTTAAACAGCTTTGCATAAAGTACTTGTTTGTCAAAATTAAATACTTAAACTAATATACAATAAAACTCAGAAGTGACTAAAAGCTTGTGTTAAAAGTGGTATTCATACCGTAGATGACAGATGGTCAGACACTATGGCAACCGATTTGCATGTACCGTTCTGTTTCATATGCTGTTATTTGTGGTACCAAATTTTTCATTAATACCTGTGTGAATGTGCACTGATTGTAAAATTTCTTGTAAATCAGCACTGGCCTCCCCTGAAGATGGGTGAGATCTACCAGTGACTTCCATGGAAGCAGAATCAAGGCAAGTCTTTTGAACTTCTCATCCTAGAGCAGCCATTCACTCTCTGATTTTAAAATTCACTCACCTAGCCGGGGAACCAAAGCAATAGCGTGTCATTACATTACCAATCTCATACTTAAAAGTATGAACACCTGACAAAGCTGTCTGCAAATAAACCGCAAAGTAGTAAGTAAATACATTTACAGAAACATAAATGCTTTCTCAGATCATTTGTGAAAGAGAAAAGATATCAATCGTGTGTGAAATATCGTTCAGAAGAGGAATGCATTTTAATCTTTATTTTAGCTGTAAAGAAAGAACAACTTTATGAAAGCATCAAGTACAGTAAAATCCAGACAAAATTCTCACTGACTTCAACAACATTTCCTTCTACACAGGGAAAGCAGAGCAGGTCAAAGGATATATGCGAAACCGCACTTATGTTATTCAAGGTAATTTGAAACAAAATGTAAACTCCTGTGTTGCCAACATATACATTTTAATTCTAAACAAAATCAAAAATTACTCCCAAGACTCTTTGCCCTCTTGTTCCATGGCAGTAATTGTGATGACCAAAATACGGTCTTTAGGAAACACTACCAAACGACTGCCAGAACTCCACATCTATTCTGCAGATGCACCCTAATGTGCTTCAACTTATAGCACGGGTGAAGTCAAAAACTTACTTTCCTAGTGCAAAGCATTCCAGCTTCACAGTTGAGCCTTTAGCTGCAGGAAGCGTTTCAGGAAACTGAACTTCTATTTTGGGTTCATATTCTCCCATCACACCTATATGAGACAATTGAAAAACATAATTTTTAATTTCTAAAGCCTTTTTTCTCTCTTTAGCATTACATCACATTAAATTCAAAATCAAGCTTACTTCTCTCGCACTCCATTTAGAAGGAGAAGTATAGGGACCTGCCAGTGAAATCACTGTCAGACTCAGGAGACAAAGAGGAGCATGCAACACAAAATAGTTTATCTTCTTATAAAGTAATCAATATTCTGAGACTGCATGAAAGGTTACGCTGTAAGAGACAAAAACATTCACTGACGACTAGACGTGTTATTTATTCACGGTGTAGAAGGGAAGTCATACCATCCGTGCGCAGCACTAAAGGAGTTGGTGACCCAAGAACTTGGCTGTTGGTCACAGTGCTGGTTACAACGCAGGTGTAGTTTCCTACATCTGATGGCTCAACTTTGGCTATGTAGAGGTGACCGGTCTCTTGAGACACAAATCGCCGACTGTCCTCTTGTACAAATGATGGATACTCATTGAAGATCCAAGCAAATGACAATTCTAGTTGGTAATAAAAAAGAAGTAAAGGTGTTTGGTAGGGCTTTTCACTTTTTTTTTTTTCCTTCAAAGAGCAGTTTATTTTACTATTGTATTGTATTTCAATACTGTATTATATACAGTACTGTATTATGTAACAACAGAAAGCCAACGATGGAGAGAAACAAATTAAAAAAGGCACCAGAAACAAGCAAAACCAAAAAAACTAGCCATTTTTTCACCAAAACCGTATCTCCTCCAGTAGAAGAAAAAGGTGAAAGGAATTCAAAGCGCCTTACGCAAGGATCATTTTTTTGATCTACTTTTTTTTTTTTTTTTTAAAGACTTAATACCAATGGGAAGAGGAGCAGACAGCAAAAATGAGGCCAAACTTTGCTAAAATGGAAACATNGTTCTTTTTTGTGAATCATTTTTTTTTTTTTTTTAAAGACTTAATACGCGTGGGAAGAGGAGCAGACAGCAAAAATGAGGCCAAACTTTGCTAAAATGGAAACATTATTGGTTCAGTAGTTACTTAACAACTCAGGTACTTAGCAGATAGAAACAGCACAGGTGTATGCAAGTGAAAGAATATTAAAAGAAGCATAAATTCCTATTAGAGCTCAACACATAGCAAAACTAGTTTTTTCATAGAAAAATCCATAAAAATGCCATAAAGAAATCTCTATATGAAATGGCAAAACAGCCCTTGCTACCATTCATTACAGTCACTTGAAAGGAAAACCATACTTAAAAGATAAACTAACAGATTTAGCAAAAACTATAGTATAATTTGTTTTTTTCTGGACACCACTCTGAGCTCTACGTCTCCAGTTTTAATTGGCAAAAGCCCCTTCCTGTGCAAGGCCATGTGCTCGTCTCATTCATATCCTACAAAATCAAAGGAAATTAATTTTTAATGGCTTTCCAGGCAAGAAATAATTTTTCACCCAAGTGCTGCTCCGCTGAAAGTTTATACAAAGATTAGAGCTTCTGCAAGTGCTAATTAGAGACGATTATAGCTTGATTGACCTGCCTTCGTGTTAAAATATCTTGTAGCATTTGCAATGCCCCTACAAAATGGAGATCATCCCTTTTTGCACAGGTTTAATATGAAAGTGCATAAATTTGGATGCAGTTATGAAATGGAGAGTAGGTATTTTCATAACCCTCATTGTTGAGTACGAATATGCACCCAGGAAAGTGCTAAGCCAACAGGACAATTTAACACAAGGCAAGATTGTGCAGATGAAAAAACATTCAATAAATGAAATTATTAAAATATTTATGGACCGGTGAATGCAAAAAGGGCATCAAATGAAACAGCGTATCATAATTGCATTTAATTTTCTTCTATTAATATTTAAACTCCTTCCATTAACATAACTTTGCAGGAGCAGTGTGTATGAACAGTCTCAGGACTTTTCTCAAGAGTTAAACTTTCGTCATATTTGGAAATATTTATTGCTGAAAACAGCCATCTACCCTTCTGGGACCTGCAGTGTGTCTCCTCAGGTGAAACAATGGTTATCTCTAAAAGTTCCTTCTGACATAACGTGAGAGGTGTAATTAATTTATGCTAGGGAAGGCCAACAAGGATTTGCCAAGACAAGACAGGGTAGTTAGCGATCTGTGATCTACCCTGACTTCAGCAACACTTTTGAGATGTGCCACAAGTCTTGTACATAGGCCAAAAAATATTCATATAGGCAACAAAGAAAAGGTTCTGTACAGCTCTTCTTCCGCCTTACAACACAAACACCAAGACGCAGGTGTCAATGGCTTGCTGTTGAATTGAGAGGGCTTGCTGAGTAAGCACTGCGCAGCAGGGAGGTGGCATCTGTGCACCATTCTGGCTGTGGTCTGGCACTATTCAATATCTATCAGCCACTTCAAATAGAAAAAATAAAATACAGAATAATTTTTGAAAAGGAAAAAAAGAAAGAGTACACCTGAAGAGTTCGAAGGCACTACAACCTCTTTAAGAGCCGAGATTATATGGTCTTGCTAAACCGGAAAGACCGAAATACAAAGCGTAATTCCATTTCTACACAGGAGCTGGACGAAGAGAGTGACCACAAGGCTGAGGGAAAGGCTGTACACCAAATTAGGTATCAATTCAGGAACTGTAAGAAAAAAAATAACTACATTTTCAGCTCTGCATCAAACTCAGACATCCATGAGACAAAAAGTGTGGGAAGCCAGGCTTTATTGGTTCTGGTATTTATTGAGCTACTTGTTTTCCTTAGCTCAAAATATTATTTTATTCTAAGATCAAAAAAATAAAAAGAACATAAGAAGAAAAAAGGCATTATTCAAAACATTCAAAGGGGATGGACAGATCTGGATACACAGCAGGAAAATAAGCAGCTTGATTTCGTTCTTATTATATTGGGTTAAGTCAAGAGTAAACTCATTGAAATCAGTCATTATGATTATGAAAGCCAAGCAATGTGTATTCCAGTTTAATTGGATCCTTCAACAGCCTATGAATAAGCACTCCTAGAAACCTAATTTCCCATTCAACATATATTTTCATCAACTCTTTTAAAAAAGGAGCTGGGTGTTTCCTTACCAGTGCCCCACAGCCAATATCTCATTTTATATTTATTGTACTTTACAAAATTGTATTCTTACTTTCCAAAAAAATTCATATTAAACAACTTGTTCTGTGATTTATTATGTTTACACCATTTGCCTATTGCTGATCCTAGGGCACCTCAAGGGACATAAACTCACTCCCTTTCTGTCAATTACAAGTTTTCAGTTGATTTTCTGTTATAAATGGATGTAATATGTCTCTCCTGGGCTTCCTCGGAGATCTAAGCCTTTGCTTTCCAATGCATTTTTTCCTTATTTGGCAACCGTACATGGATAAGGTATTGGAAATTACAGTTATTACTCAATTTTTATTTGTTTACTACATCTTGGTTGGCTTCTCCTCTTTATTTTGCATTATTTGATTATTATTTACTGTGCAGTCTACAAGCCACAACATGCTCAGCATGCTCATACTGTTCTAGGTGCTTTGTGCATCTAATCGAACAATTAAAAATAGCTCACAAAATTGCCTGTCATTTTTAAACTTAGATTTTTACAAAATTCAACAATTAAATCACTATGATTGACTATATGCCACAGTCATTTCCTGCTATCTATGAGCCTTGGAAAACTTACCATCATTTCCTATGTAAGAAAGTTTAATATTTCTAAAGGAACATAAACGGGTAAACCCCACACATTTAGTAGTTTTCAGCTGGGTTCAAAGTTAGGCCTTAAACTCAGGCACATGCTTTTAAAAAGATTACTTTTAATTACATTACACATTTCCTCTAAGAGAGGCTGCAACGCATCAATGGGAGACCACGGAATGAAACTAGGGCAGTTTTATTTCTTCTAAACAGATAACAGTAGTTGTGGGAATCCAAATGTATAAATTGATTCAGGAAGTCAGCAAAGCAAAAGTTTTTTTGGGGAAAAAAAAAAGGGCATATTAGTTTCTGGGCATTTATGACCAGAAATTATGACTAAAAGGAGAAGGATAATTCATAAAAGTTTATTTTACACACTAAACGCACAAATTGTGATGGTCTTCTCTGCTCATCATTCCCCACCACCTCTTGCTCATTTTGTTCGGGATCACCACTCCCATACATCTACTTAAATACGTATCTGCTAGCCCCATAATTCACACCTAAATGAGATTTCTAAAATAGCCAAAAGTAAATGATGTGAACAATAAGTTTAAATCTGTTTCAGAACAGTATGTTCAAAACTGACTGGATTTCAATTCGTGAAGCGGATGTTTCCATAGGTAATCCTGAGAAGAAACGAAAACACTTGATTTTGAGTGCCTCAAGCTGACTAAACAATAGTTAGAGGTTTTATGGTTGGGTTGTTGGGGCTTTTTTGTTTGTTTTTTTTTTTTTTTTTAAAAAAGTTGTTGTTTCATGTCAATCATTCATACCCAAATCTATACTATTTCATACAGTTCTCCAATTCAGATTTTGCAATATTTTGTAAGAGACACCAGGATATTTCAGCTTCCCGTTGCATTTTTTCTCTTCAACTGGCACGTTGCCTAACCCGCAGGATTAGGCTTTTAAAAAACTGTTTGTAAGAAAGTAATCAGACGAAATCTAGCAGTGACAGAAACTGCAATTAAAGACATGGAAATTTGTAACAACCAGCTATTTTGAATTATCTACCTCAGAGTTAAAAGTAATGGAAATGTAACATTGATTCTGAGAGGATAATGACAGATTCCATAATTAAGAAAGAAACCAATTAGTTCATCGTTTGGCCCAGTTTCAGCTCAAACTGTGAAGAAATGACAGAAACTGGAGAAAAGCCCGTGGTTTGTGGATGAGCGTCACTCAGGAAGGAGTAAGCTGTGGTGGCACGGCCCCGAAGCAGTGAGGTACAGTGCTGGGGGCAGTCACACACAGAAATGTCCCTTTGTCGACAGGTTCGAGGACAGGTCCGTACTGCTGTCTGCATGGGAACCCCTGGGAAAGCGCAAACAAGTAATTTAAAAGTAGGAAATTAATCTGCATGAGTTAAAGTGGATTAAACTCCCAGAGGACACTCTTAACCTAGACATAAAGTGTCCTTAGTTGACTGCAGCCTAATCCTTAGAGGATTACACCACTATGGGTTTAGGTCACTCTACTTGTGGATGCGAGTGCCCCCAGGGGGTATAAGGCATTTTATCTTACATACGCTACCTTCAAACTTCTCAGGAACTTTTCTTTTCTTTTCTTACTTGGGCAAATCCTGGCTACTTTATTCCATTTAAATCACCTCCTTGCGCAGCCGGAAGGCTGGGGGTGCCTGGACTTTAGCCAAACAACAAAAAAACCCAAAAAACCCCAAAAAGTAGTATTTTTATCTCTGCCATAAAATAAGTATCTTTTACATTTTTTTGGCAAATGTTAAAGGTTGTTTTACAAATAAAAATCTTATGCACTCTAGGTATAAGACAAAGTGTTTACGTACTCCAATGTGGGATTCCCTAACATCTATGTAAACTGGATAGTATCATGTCTTTAGGTGCCACTGTCAAAAATGGTATGGTTTTGACAGTGAAAAAACTCTTTAGAATTTTATTGGAAATAAATTGTACATCATTTCAGGGTTTTAGGGTATATTCCTGAGCAAGTTAAATGCCCAGAAACTGAAAAACTGTCCTAAGTATCTTCAACTGGGAAAAACAAAAAAACAAAACAAAACTCGGACTGTGTATTTCCAAGGGGCACCCTGAATTGTTTGCATGTGAGTGGTTATACCACTAATAATGCAAAAGTCTAGCTGTTTACAAAAGTTGCAGTCATGCTTCAGAGTACTCTGTATGTATAAAGTGTAGGTCGGTAGTTTACTTTTTGTTAATGTTTTCTATGTGAACATACTGACAATTTCAAAAGAAACCTCTATAACAGGGCTTGGATCATGGCCATCGGGAGTAAGGTGAGACAATGAGTATCTGTTAAAAATAGTTGCAACATTTTCCCAAGTTGGAGAAAAAAGTTTGGAGATGCTTCTGAAATCTGCCCCGAACTCTTTAGAATCACTCCCTTCTTTTGGTTGAAGATATTTTTGTTTATACAAAATGTAAATTGCATGATGGGAACCCAAGTCCAGCTACAAAAAGTGAAGAACTTATCCTAAGAAACTCATTTTATTCCAGAATATAATGGAAACACCCTGATTTGAAACTAATGTACACCATTAATCTTTTTGGCATAAAAGGTGAATTATTTTGTAGATAAAATATAAAAGATCAATTTTCAGCATGCTGTGCAGGTAATTAGGCATGCAACTTCTGTGTATGGAATAACCCAAAACAATGAGAGCAGTGTGAGAGACCTATGTAATGTCTTACAATTTCAATCTACGCATTTAATGAGAATATTGAAATGTTTTAGCTGAAATTGGAAGGTTCCTACTTCAGGCTGACACCTAATTTTCTTTTTTAAACAGAATATGGTAAGAGGCTGCCCATTTTTGGATTTTGAAATGAGCTAGTGTGATGTAAAAAAAAGATGTGATTCCTTAAACGTAGTTGCAGCATGAATGACATTTTTCTCTACTGCCCCCCACCCATGGACTGGGCAAAGTGGTAATCGCACACACTAGTCTGTTACCTTTGCACAGCTGCCACAGCGGACAAAACTCCGGTGATGTAAAATAGTTCATTGAAGGTCTGTCTTTCTCTATACTTGACAATATGTAAAATTTTCCTAAGTCTTTCAAAGCAGTGTGAAAAGCAAAGCACACCATTGCAATTAAAATGGAAACATTTCTAAGCTCATCCTTAGGAAACACAGATGTTTAAGACTGGCAGCGCTATTTCTTTATTAATACCACAGAAGAACTCATGTTAAGTACATTTCCAAACAGCACATCCACTGGAAAAGCAGCTCAGCAACACGGCCTTGCCTGCTGTCTTTTTTTCCCTCCTCTCTCCTGTCACACATGGGGTCTGACCATTAGCTAGTGTTAAGTCCCAACCCAAATGTGACCTTGTAATATAAAAGTGCTCCTTAACTGGCAGGTTAAATGTTCCTTGGTGCTCCGAAGGAAATCCAGATGCTAATGGGAGAGTCTAACAAAATGCTTTTCTCCATTTGGGTTCCACTGCTGAATAAAAACCCAATTTCGCTTCCCCTGTAGCTGTGCAGGATGATGGATTGGTTTCTCTTTATCACATTTCTGAACTAATTGTTTCAGACTAGCTGTGTCATTCAAACTGTACTAGCTCTGATCAAATTGTTCACACTCTGGAAGTATGCAGAAAAGTAAGAAACTGCTTTAGGAAGCAATATTTAAATACATACCCATTAACCATATCTATTTCAAATGACAAATTGTTCTTTTAATCACCTCCCTAGAACTTTACATTTAATTGCTCAGAGCATTTTTAACAACTCTGTTGTGCTTTTTCAATAGTTGAAAGTATTTTAAATTGCTTCCTGCCTATAATAATTTTGAGGATAAAAAGATGATCGTTTAGCTTATTGCGCAACTAAAACACATTTGATTTCTTCTGAATGCTAAATATTAGGGAGATAAACTACGGGAAACTTACAGAAATACCCAAGAGTAAATTTTCAAAGGAACATACTAATGTTTACAGGTTGAAGTAGTAATTACTGACAAACTTCATTTAGTAGTCTTGCACTCATTTAGGAGAACGCAGTGGGTAAACCTCTGTGAAAAACAAGAATTAATTTCAGAACTCTTGTTAAGAGTGTAATGATCAGCTATGACTGTGTGCTGGGACCGCAGCCATCTCCCTCCTGCCTCTTCCTAATCAATTATCTTATTTCCATAGAAAAACTCAAATATTTTAGTAGAGAAGAAAATAAAGAGCTGGAGGAGAAAAACCCCACAGTAACAATTTAGGGATAAAAACAATCTCGGTAGAGGGCCAAACCCAGTTATTTCCTCCAATTTTCTCCTCTTTTTCCCAGGGCATACCTGAGATACCTGGGAGAAGCTAGGTGAAAAGGCTCGACCTGAACTTTTTTCTTGCAATTTGGTTCTTAATCCACCTCTCCTCCCTCTTTCTTTCCATTCCCCCCTTCTTCCAACAAATACCCCACCACCAAGAGTCACAGTCTCCCATTAAAACACTCTCGTCCCATACTGCTGGCTCTTCCAGTTTATTCAAGTTCAGAACAAGGGCTAATGACAGCAGGTATCAGCAATAAAGTGCACATCCCAAAGTTTTTCAAGGTCTTCTGGAGCGTCCACATACATTTTGCTGATGAAACTTATGCAGCATTAGTCCCACCAAAGTCTGCTCTGCTCTCTGCTCTCTCCCACATTAGATACACTATTACTGTACGTGCTAAAATCTTAGCAAATCTTTAGTGCAAACCAACTGTACTGCAGCCAGCAGGAGCTGATCCGATCTTATGCAAAACTGCTCCCTAGGCTTCAGGTGAAATTGTACCCCTCACTGCACAGATTATCGGTTCTGACACGCTCCCTCACCCCACTAATGAGAAGAATCATATAGCTTTAAAATACTGAGATTTAAAAATACTGGTTTGTTTTCCGATTTGTACACTTGGGAATGCTACTTTAAAAAAAGGTAATAAATATATATCTATAAATGATTGAAGGCTAGAATCTTTCCTTAAAAACAAAATGATAAAAAGCTGCAATATTCCCATAATAATTTTGCAATGGGTATTCAAGATATACTGCAAAATTTACAAGACCTAATATTACTGATCATCGATGTTTCCAGGCTTTATGCTCTAGTGAGTACCTGGCTAGGAAGCTATCCTTCATGATCTAGATATATCTCTTAAACTAAGACTTACAAAAGGGACAGAAGACCCTATATCTAAGAAATAAAATAGAAGTATTAATATATGAATATGTTCAGTGTCATTGATGTGCATAATGAAACACGGAGTTAACAAAGAGTTCTGTAAGAATCTGGAGTGATACTGTGCTTGTCCAGTTTGCCCCTTCCCAAACTGGAACCATGAATCATTTGCTGAAAGTTTCTTAGGCCAGTTATAATCTCCATACTAGCCTAAAAACATGCCCTGTAAGTAGCTGCAGATGTTGCACAAATATACAAATAAGGATATACTAATTTTAGTCCGGTTTACTTCAGCCTGGGGCACAGGTTTATCAAAAGAAAAAGTGCTTTAGAAAGACTGCATTTGATAAAGTGCAGAACAGAGAGAGTGTCTCTGTAGCATTGGTTTGTTACCGGTGCTGAAAATAATGCTCTGACAGACAGAAATCATTGTAAAATCCAGCTGTGAACGTGTATTATTGTCTCTCATATGGACAAATGTAAGTGTCTCTCGGGTACCATTTGATTTCAAACTGTCAGCTGAAATTTGTGCAGATGATGATGATGACACCAGCAGGACTATTGCAAAATATATTTTTAAATAAAAATACCGTTTCTCCTTGGCAGATTGTGAACAGCTCAGGAACACTATGGAACCATTTTTAAGGCCATTGCTTTTATAATATTCAACATACTATCCTCCTTAGAATGCATTTTTGTGCAAAAACCTCGTAATGTGCCTACTGCAAATATGATTTATTGCTCACGCCCAGATGAGCATCATCCGCAATCTGCAACTAAAGCAAAAAGTAGAGGTGCAAAACCAGGATGCTCTCCACCTCCTGAAAACACAGTGATGGGCAGCAGAAAAGAAACCATATTCTGGAGTTTTATCAGTTTGGTATTGCTTTGTTTTAAGGGTATGAAATGTTTCCAAAGCCAAATGTGCAAAATTAAGTCAATTTACAGTTCCCTGAAAAATAGCATGTTGATAATCAAGAGTCACAGAAAAGAAATAATCAAAGCATCAAAATATTTCTGGCATAAGAAATACTTTCCATGCCATGTTATTCATGAAGCACAGTCTTGCTGGAACTTGCAGGTCTCCAAATGGCCATACAAGAGACATGAGCAAAAATTTGCAAGTCTAAATACTAATTTGCGACCGACATGACATTATTCACTGAATGATCTGTCATACCAAGCAGCGAGCCATAAAATTGGGATCTATTTTTCCATGATCCAACATCATTTCAAACCAGCATATCACAACTTTAAAATAATAAGCTATAAGCTAGATCGATCCTTATCCTTCAAATACAGTCCTGTTCATCGATTAAGTCTACATTTATCAGGGCATGATAGTAACATGGAGGACATATTCTCGCTGCTTTATTTATGTAGAAATATCCTTGCCATACTGCATGAAACAGGAACACATATCACATGAGGCTAATCATGAATATAAGACAAGTAAAATTTCCTTGCAATTTCCAAGCAACAGCTTGTGGGCTCCACAACATTCTTGCCATTTACTTAAGTTCTTGTGGGTTATAGTCATATTCCACACAGGGAGTATATCCACCAACACAAAACTACTGCCTAGTTCTCCCAGGCAAGCCTGAGTTCCCTGCAAAGTTCCCTTCATCAAGCAAATCTTTACTTCTACCATTAAACAGCATCTTTTTCTCTCTGTATAAAGCAGCTTTGAAACCACCACAGACAACATAAGGACTATGCCTCATCGCTCTCTCCTCTCCCTAAGAACAGGATATATCTCATAAATTAGTAAAACTTCTGAAATCCAAAATCAACGTCAGATTAGTAAAACTGGCCGTACTAAACAACTATAAATGAAAATATCTAGCAAATAGAAACATTAACTGAAGACAAGCTACGCCATAATCAAGATACCCATACAGTAGTAACAGTAGGTAAAACCCTAAAGGAACTTGCGGATTTGTTTTACTTGGGGCTTTGTCACTCCTTAGATACCGATTTTGGAACAAAACCGATAGTAGAGAAAAATCATTTTTAGATCTCCATATGTCTAGTCTTTTCCATTCTTGGCAGAATAGAAAAAAATTAGCATCGCATGAATGTTTGTTAACCCGCTGCACGTTGTGTCCAATATTAAGTTTTGTATGTTGAGATGTTTATATATTGACAGTCCTTTAAAACCAAAGACATAACAGTAACACAGTGATGAGTCAAAATAGCTGTAGAGTTCAGTAGAATGTAACTGTTATAACAACTGAAAAAGACAGCAGGAGATCTACATAAATCAATTTTAGATGTCATTTTATCTTTTGATTATGTGGGGGAGATGATTTACTGATTTGTGGAAAAAACAGGGTATTTTAACAGATTCCCTGTAACAGAATTAAAATTATATACAGAAATATGGTCATGCAGAACGATGACAGATGACCATCTTAATTATCCAAAAATCACTGCTTAATTATAATACAACTTACATTATCTAACATAAATCAGCAAAATATTTGGAGGGAAGTCTTCACACACAGTCATTTGTTGAATCTCCCATTCAGTAAATCTCAAACAATACTGCTAAAAAAGGGAATGCCAAAAAGGGAAAATGCGCTAACTCTAGAGAAAATATTGGAGTGGTTTGTGATACAGCTCCGGTTTAATGACAGAAATATGAAACTGATCTTGAGCACCATCCTCCACCCCTGTACACCAAGAACCATCAGTGAAACAAAGCTAAAATACAAGCTCAACATGTGAGCCAAGGTGCATGAAGATAAAGAGAGTTTCATTGTTGTTTTAAAATGGTAGATGTCCATACCCTGATGGAACGGGAACTGCAGACTTCAGAAGGACAAAAGCACCATTAACTGCATGAACAATTTACTCCCCATTGAAAGGGGATATTCATACTACTTATGTAAATATCCGTGGCTAAGGTAAGCAACGAAAAAAATATGCCAAATCGTAGAAGGGAAGCAATTTCCTTTTTCCATACTATGGTCTGGTATTTCTTTTGGGATGAACATTGGTTTCTATTATAACTGGAATGCTGTATATCGAGGAATAATCACAATTTAATCAAATCTCTTCTTGAAGGGTCCTTACAGAGAATGTATGAAAGAAGTGCAAATCCCCATCAAGCTAGCAAGAACTTAGAAATTGCACAACATGTCAGAACACAAAATAACAATATTTTGGGGGCTGAAGCAGAAGCGAAAACAAGGTATTTGAGAAGGTTTTTAGCATTAGCGTTGTCTGAAATTATTTGATAGCTCAGTGCAACAAATACAGAATCAAAGAAAAAAAAAGTAATAAATCAGATCACTGATCTGGAAAGGGCTGAACAGCTCTCAGAGCCCTCAGGCCAGGTCAGCTGTTCCGAAACCATCCCTGCTATTCCTAACAAACTACTTCTGCTTAATGAATGGATATTTTTATTTTATCTAAGACTTACCGACCTGCATCCTACTGTGCCAGATCTAGAGGCACTGTATGCTTGATGTCACTGTGCTATAGGTTTATTTTAGCGTAGAAAGAAGAGGAAGGACTTCTTCCACCTTGCTCCATGACTCCTGAAAACTTTAATAGTTAATCCTCCAATCCAAAAAAATCCAATCCAAGGATTTTAAATAATTCTGGTACCAATTCTCAATTCCATTTGATAATTCAGGGAGCCCTCAGCTCTCTTTTTTGCATGAATAACACAATTAGTATTGGGGGTGTCAATGATATCCCATCTGCCGACTGCAAAAGAAATTCTCACCTCTTCCATGTGTTAATTTGAACCACCGCTTTTAGCAATATGAGCATGTTTTGTATCACCTCCTGTTCAACACCTTAAACTTAAACATTGCAAGACTTGGTGCAGAGCTGTAGTCAGTTTGGTGTCCACCTCTGGCTGTATACCCAGGCATAGGGTGCAAGTACAACAACGGCTGGGGTAATTCAGACTTTAGACTGTGCGTAGAAGCAAAATTTAATCATTTTAATTCTTATAGATAGCTAGGAGGACGACCCATTTTCTCAGCAGATGAAAAGACAAAGCTGTTGTAAGGCTATAAAGATGATTTAAGAGTATGTATCAGTTTAGAGAAAAAACATTCTGCAAGCTCAGACAGTTGTAAAATTGCCACTTTATGGCTGTGTCTGCTTGGACTCTGCCAATTTAAGAGGCCACAATACCTACATATTGTGTTCAATGTTTAGCTTATATTACCTTGTCTTTGCAATCAAATCTAATGTTTAACAGCACAGCCCTTCAATAATGAGACTCCATATCAATTAAAACCAAATAAAACCAGTTACTTTCCAATATTACTTGAGGCTCAATACCAATTAGTCAAAGACTGAAGATGCAGGATGAATGATAAAACATACTTGCAACTTTTGGTCCACCAAGAATCCATATATCCAGTTTTCTTGCCCCCCCTCGAGACAGCAGTGTTTTAAATTATGCCAGCCTCATTACATTCTACTATCAAACGTCTTGATTGGAAGAAAACAGGCAGATACTAGCATAATGAATCTATTCTTTGCAATTGTCTAGTCATTGAGAAAACTAGATTCACCGAGGCTTGGTGATTGTGAAATTGGGTAGAATTTAACTCCAGAAGATATTCAATTAATTACTGGAAATATCATAAAACTCAGACATGTTAAGCACACAGAAATTACTAGGAGGTAGAAAGGCATTTCAAGATAAAAGTAAATCCTCCTAAGTACTTCCCTCCCCCTCTTTTGGTTTTGTTTTCTTTCTCCCTGTATTTAGTTCAGAAACTAGGTTTCATTCTTGCTGTCTCAGAAGAATCTGTCTTCTGCCTTTCCAGGGAGATACTCCACTTCACAGTCAACCAGCTGTGGTTGAAGCACGAAGCCTGGAAGGTGCCTTACCTCCTGCCCGGGGGGGTGGTCCGCAGAGCAGCACGACTCCCTGCCCCTCTCGAACCGACACCGCGCTTCTCATTTTCGTCCTGGAGTTTTCAAGGTCTGTTTTTGAAAGAAAGGTGAGCTGGATATTAGGAAACAGAAAAGACTAAATATACAGGAGTTTCAAGTTCTTAAACCCTGATACCAAATCTCTTAGCACACAACTAAGTTCGACAATTTCAGTGAATCAGCTGCAAAAGAAATGGCTGTTCAACACGAGGGAGGATGACAGATTTAGGACTGAACTAATTTACAAGAACATAATTAAACAGATTTTATGGCTAATTTTGTTCTTATGCTAGGCTTATGCTACTCTAATTTTGATAACCAAAAAGGAGTCATATGCATAACTTAAAAATAGGTCTTTAAGCCCCTGTTTCTTCCAAAATGAAGGCTCTGGTGAAAATAGCATCAAGATCTTCCTGAGCTCCTCTAACCGATCATAAAATAATGCTCATAACACAGCTGTTCAGAAAACAGATATATGTTTTTTCAAACAGAAAAGAAACCCCTCGACCATCTTCCTGCGGCAGAATCCCTTGTAACATCACTAAGCTCTGGTGAAGGCAACCACTTTGCACCTCAGCGTATTGACCCAGCGCTCTGCTCTACCTGGCTTCAGGTCTTCTGTGATCTTTTTAAGCTGTTTAAGAGGGGAAACAAATACTATTGAGTATACATAAACAGGAAATTGCAGAGCAACAGTATCTTATCATAAGTGTATATTAACCTTCCCTCTAATTGGTGACTCAAGATCTAAGAAAGTATGGCCTCATTATATTCTTGAATTAAGCTAGATATAACATTCGATACAAACTAAGATTGAGGTTCTACACTAAGAAAGATTTTCCCATGAATAAACTATACGTTTTTCCATAATAAAACCAAACAGCAGACAATTTAAAAAAAAAAGTTTGTTTATAACCTCGTAAAGGATACTAACACAAAGACTTTAAAATAAGGCTGTCTTTATAACCAAGCATAATAGGAGTAGTAAGTTGACCAACAGTAGCTATTCCACAAAATATAATATTTTTTAATATTGAAAAGCAACAGCTGTTACAGTCAGAACACCAAGCAAGAATTATTAGAATTTCAATGCTTCATTTAAAAACATACATTTATTGCCACAATGAGATACTGTTCGATTATTCTTTGTTACTGCACATAAATCTCATAGGAGGGTTTCTTAAAAGGGTTATTTTCAGCTTTTCAACTGAATTTCCATGCAGATACATGTCAGGGTCTACGTTTTCACTGAGACAGTAAGTTTGGGTCTTTTAGCTAGTACTTCAAAGAAGAGGAGACATGCTATTCTACACTAGAACGATAACAGCTATACAATTTGCATTTTAAAATTTACAGGAAAAAAGTTTCTATTTTACATAGAAAATTAATTTAGACCACTTTTTGCCCTGTTACATCACAGCCACCATGAGTCATAAATCTTATGCAATACCTATCATTTCTCTAATTAAGATGAACTGGTTTATCACTGCTTTCTAAGCACGTACATTCATTTATTGCAAATACAGACATTCAGAAACTCAGTTGCCTTTGAGCTGTCCGACACACCGTACGAGCAGGATGGGATTGGGCTGGGAGCACCTGGGGAAGGGACATGACCTGTGGGATGTGCTGAGGCATTCAGCAAGGCACGTCCTCGTTATCCCGTAGGTACCCAGCGGGGACACACTGCAGCTCTGCAGTTTGATCTGTTGCAATGTTGTACTGCAGAAGTTATTAATCACTGATTGCAGATGAAGACTGCTGTCACAGGGGAACAGTTTTTTTGGGAAACAAAAAACAACACAGAATCCATCAGAAAAATGAAGGATATGAGCCATACCAGAACGAAAGAATAATTTTTCACTAATTAGCAGGAAGCTCTCCATCCTACCTTCTAGAGTGGTTTTAAGTACCAGACTATTCACACAGCTGCAGAAATGTCATCACTTAATTCATTTATATACTTGTATATTCTCTTTACACATTGTCTGGCACCACTTTGCATAATGTTAACAGAGAACTCCATTACTATTTGCATGGTGACTTTTAATTATTTTCAATGAAGTCCAAACCTCTGACCCTGGAAAGTACTCGCTGCTTACATATGAGCTTCGGGTCTGATTTTCACCCATGTCTGCAGCATATTAGAGTACTAAAGGTCAAAGGCAGTCCTGTTTGATGGAATATCAGGACAGAGTAGTTTAGGTTTGTTTGGGTTTTTTTATTTTTGGTGATGTTTGGTTGTGGGGTTGTTGGTGTGTTGTGGTTTAGGGTTGTTTGTTTTTCTGTTTGTTTTGGGGTTTTTTTGGGGGGTGGGTTTTTTGGGGGGGTGTGGGGTGTGGTTTTTTTTGTTTTGTTTTTGTTTTTTAAATAAAGCCTGTATCCTAACAGCAATAACACTAGGGAGTAGTGCTATATCTTCTAAGAAAACTTGCTATTACATGAATTCATTGGCAAGGAACATTAAGATCTCAGAGAACTGAGAGGGAAAATAAAATACTGTAAAAGGTAGGCAAATAATGGAAAAGAGTGTTTACTTTTCCAGATCGATTTGTATCTCTGAAATCTGAGGCTCTTATCCTGCTGAAATGTCTTAATAGGTAAAATATAACTGGAAATAAAGAATGAAGATAAGAACAGGACATAAGATGGGTTTGAGAAGCAGTGAGTCAGAAGAGGACTCACTTTTCAGCATCCCATGGGATGACAATATCCCATCGTTTCGTTTGAAAGAAAAGGGCAGAAGCATATGTAAAGTATTTCTGTGTTTTATCTGTTGATCTACAGATTGTCTTGTTCATCATTAGTCTTTAAAACTTTACCTACTTTTACAAACTGGTCACCAAAATAAAGTGTTTTAATTAGTTTCTCTTGTCTACAGCTTTTTGCTTCTTACTTGCATTTATTATGATTCATTATGCCCCACTTTTATTTCCTTTCATCTGAAATGCTACCATTCCAGTAGGAAATGAGCAACTTTATTACTTAACTCTAGCAGGCAGAGTCTCTAATCATAACGCTGAAAACATTTTGGTAAAAGTGTTACAAAAACCTGACTACACAAGGAAAAAAAATATCCAACTTAAAACCAATCTAGAAACTGTGTAATTTGCAAATTAAATGTTTTTACTGCCTGTTTATAGTTTGCCATATAGAAGAAAGTTTAGAATTAGCAACCGAGACCCTTCTGACTCCTGAAATAGCATTTTCTTCTCCCTTGCCATGCTAATACATATATTGGCCTCATTGCTTTAGTACCAAATACATAAAGTTACATCAACTGAAATACACATGCCACTGCAATAAAATGGAGCAAGAAAATGTAATTCAACTTTATTGAAAAGTCTTTTATTCTGCCTGAAAAGGAGAACAATGAAACGTGTTCTTGCACATAGAAACAGCAAGGATATGAAAACTGCATATTCCATTGGGTTCTCTCTTTCCATTTAATAAACAAAGTTTTAAGTCTCAAGCACTTCACAATGAAAGATTTCAAAATATGGAGAAAAAATAACACGAGCATCATTTCCATGGCCTCTGCCCTGGAATAACTGTATTATGCATTTAGAACAGAAGCATATAAAAGTTCATGTGATACTCAGTTATTAAAAGACATGGATTTCTAAATTCATTGGGGGCGGGGGGGGGGGGGGGGATGGTT
>VYXH01009539.1:979874-1032500 GCA_013397275.1 Burhinus bistriatus
CGGGGCGGGGGGGGGGGGGGAGACAAGAATATGCTACCTGAAGCACCTGTAGAAGGTAAAACAGACCTTCTTCTCAGCTGGTGTCAAAACGTGAGAAAGAATAAAAAAAATAATTGATCTTCACCTGCAGAAGTCATGTCTGTTGACCACATTCATTGAGGCTCACTGCAAGTACCTTCCAAAGTGTTTCTTATTCCTGTAATCTTGTGTAATCAAGGAAGGTAAGCAAACAGATCACACAAGATCAGATCAAATATTACACCTATGCTTTGAAAAGACATAGGACACCATGTTATGGAAGATCCAGAGAATTTTTGATGACAAAGCTTTCCAGGCACACAACTGCTAGCTTGTAGCAGCAGAATTGTATCACATTGTGCCAAGAAACCTGTGGGATGTTTCACACCTAGTCACACGTATCTGCACATAGGATCTTTGTAAGATTAGTAGAGGCTGCTAGATATTATAAAAAAAAAATTAGAAGAGGGTAAAGTAATGCACAGGACACATTCACTCCCTGGAGAGGAGCAGGATTCAGTAGGTTTCCAACTCCAAGTCCAGAGACACCCAAGCATCTTATTACACTTACATCAATTGATAGTTACTGTCAATACACATTTATTAGCAATTCTACCAAGTTTTAATAACTGCAGAACAAGGGTTCATGCTGTACAAACATAGTTGTCCTTTAAAAGCCACAAAAATATTTATTCCATTACTTCATTAGACTCATTATTATTCAAAGCAGCAGAACTTGTTAAACATACTTTATGTATAATTCTGTACTGGAAGGATGTTTGAGTACCTAAACGAGTCAGACAACCAATCTTAACTGTTTTCTTGAATAGGTAACTCTGAAGTGGGAACTTTGTTCGATGTCAGCACATAATGAAGTACTAATTCACAACCAGCTCGCTCTAGTAAAAGTCACAGTATTAAAAAAAAACAAAACATAAAACAAAACCGAAACACCAGTGTCTCAGCTCTTGAGAAAAAAAGTAACAGCCTCAGCATGTTGTA
Source organism: Burhinus bistriatus (assembly GCA_013397275.1). Taxonomy (NCBI): domain Eukaryota; kingdom Metazoa; phylum Chordata; class Aves; order Charadriiformes; family Burhinidae; genus Burhinus; species Burhinus bistriatus. Next base: position 980,895 of record VYXH01009539.1, read on the forward strand.
ATAGCTATGTTGATAGTGACAACTTCCGGAAAAAAACAGAATAGGACAACTTGGTTTCTTTAAAAACCCAAACCTCTTCAGCACCACCTGAATCGCCTACGTGCATAAGCAAACCTTCTTCCCCACCACCCTACACCCCCCATGACCATGTATTTTGTACTACAGATACCAGACACTGAATGTATACTTGGCATAATTTTAAGCTGCTCAAAAATATGTGCATCCACTCAACAGAATAGTTGGCACACACAGCCTGTTAACCGTGCACACTGCCTGCAGACATACAGCACTTGGGAAAACCACAATGGAGCTGCACATGGAGCAAGTGAGACTTTCTGCTGACTTCTCTGGGCTTCGGATCAAGCCTGGGAGAATCATGCTAGGGCAGGAGGGAGGGATGAGAACAAAAATTATCTCCATAATCATCAATTATTGTTGGAGGTAGAAAGGAGAGAGGAGAAAAATGCTAACAGTGCAAAAGTGAACATTACTCAAAGCGTGCTATGAATCAGGGTGATTTGTCACTCCAGAAGAGATTCACCGGCTGCTGGGGAATCACCTCCATGGTTTCATTTTTGTCAGGCTGGTGTTACAGGGAAATCATATAATTTCACAGCAACCTCTACAAGAGCTCTTAATGCTGTGACACACTGCTGAACTTTTCATTTTATAGTACGACGTTTATCTGGTAACAGTACAGCAGGTTATACACACACACTATAGAGTATTTTTAAAACCCCATTTTGATAAGAGAGGAGCTGCTCCGGTGCTATTGGTGTGCTCCTCCAGCCCAGGAGAGTGGCACTGCCCCTCCAGGCTGAGAGCCAGCCCTGGTGCCTGGCAGGTGACACAGCCCCCTCTGCCTAAAATCACTGACGTCCTGGCCATTTCATGCCCTGAAGGCTCCGGGACAGGGCAAGCAGGCACGACCTCCCACCCTCAAGGCACTTTTTATTCCCAACCCAAAGCACTACATAGACAACTGAGTTTTGAGTTTGAAATACGTCTCTCGTCTCCACTCACGTTACATTAGTCTCATTCAGCAAAGCCCATCTGAGCCTGTATCTCACATCCATAGAGTTATTGCTAATAAAATGCAGCAAACTTCTACGTAGAGCAAACAGGTGAGGGAAGAGACCCTGCAGGTTGTTTCCACTGCATGAGAAATAGAGCATCTACCAAGCAAGTCGTGCAGGAGCTAACAGGCTGCCAGAGCCAGCTGCGGTGAACAGCACCAAGCAACAGCATCAAAATCCTATTTACAAAACTCAAATTCTTCACCTCCACATAAATCACTTGGGGTGCAGCAAAAAGTGACACAGGAAAGAATGAAATACTCTTACACCAATTGAACAAGAATAATTCAAAACTCATACAACAAAGTCCGTGTTATGTAAAAACAAATAGGGAAAGCTAAAGAAATTGGCAGGGAGATACTGGAGGACAGTGAACATGAGATACCAGCGTGGACAGAAGCAGGAGAGTGCAGTAACGAGGGAGAAGGAGGGACAGAGAGAGATGAGATGCTTTTGTGGGCTGTGTGGAACAGAAGGAAGAGACCAGCAGAATAAAAAAGAAAGCAGTAGAGGAACTAGCATAGCATAAAAGTGAAGTCAACATCTGATGAGCAGGGAATTTGGGTTTGGGTTTGCTTTTTTTTTTTTAAACACACTTTGCATTGGCAAAAATGCACTGACAGAACTGGAAAAATAGTGTTGTAAGGGAAATGCATGTTTTGAAGGAAAGACATTCTCCAATAAATATTTTAAAAAATGAGTTCTATAAATTCATATTATCTGAGAATTATCACTGAACTCAAGGCAAACACAGCAGGAGGGAAGGATGTTTACTCAAGGAAATTATCCTACAGCCAAGTTCTCAGATGCAACCCAGATTTTGCCCCCTAAGTTTTGCTTTCCTAAAACAAACTCTAAGAATATCCTGGCACCTCCATCACTAATTGCTCATGACCACAAAGCAGGTTTAGTGGTGAAGAACACCAGGCTACTCACGTTTTAATAAACAGATGGATAAATGCTTTGCCAGATCTAGGTCTAGTTACCTGAAGATTTATTTATTTAATAAGTGGCAGTGTTTCCAAGACAACTTTCCTCAATAGAAAAAATAAAGCCATGAAACCCATCCTCCAACAGTTCATTTTTGAAGCACTGGGAACATGCTGATGACAACAGGGTATTTTTCTTTCCTGCCACTGACTTCATTCCTTTGTTTTTCCAAGACAGCCACCTTCCTTAAAGAAATGGACAGATTCTCCCCAAAATATTACAGAATATAGCTGGGTTGTCACCTGGCAAGAAGCCCCACTGCTTTGATTAGGGCCATGTGGACTATAACAGATGTAATGATGACAAATAACAGATATAGCAGATGAGTAAGTGTCCTATCAACAGATGTCTTTCCACAGCTGCTGCTTCACATGTAAAAATACACTAACGTGTTAGTCAGCATAAAAATTCAACATTCACAGACCTTCAAAATATTTATAATTCTCATCAAAATACGTGTCCTCCCCAGGTTAAGCAACATAATATGAAATGCGCAAGTTCATATAGAGCTGCAAACTTAATAAGCAATGGCGTTAACTCCAACACAGCTAATTAAAAACATGGCCCCTGGAAGAAACCGTACTGTCTTTTTAGAGATGCCCCAGTTCTCCAGAGTGAGCCTCCAGCTTTCACAGCCTGGGACCACTTCTTTGAGGTTCAGGCTCTCCAAAGCTCTGCAACCATGAAACTGCATTTCCTGCTCTGATTAAAACTCTGAAGTAGCTTTATCTGTTTACGTCTGTCCCTCTACTACCGGCTTTGCAGCCGGCAGGCATGTGCAATGAAACAAGCCATCTCCCCATCCGTGAGCTACAATACCAGAGTAATTTGCCTAGAAGAAGAGAGCAAACCTTAACCTGTGACCTACCCTGCAAAAGTCACCTCTGCTGTTTGCTCTTCTAGAATCGGTTGGGTTTTATCACTAGCTCCAACTGCTATTTGGTATTTTTAGCTTGACATGTTGGGGACCCTGAAGAGCTAACACTAAAGGATTTTTATTTTTTGTTTTTATTTTAATAATTCTCCAGTATACTGTTTGTCAACCTAAAAACAGATGGGTTTGTCAAGTACATTATGCCTCAACTGTTTAGCTTAATATAACAAATACAAGGGAACTTAAAGAGGATGACTATTTCTACGTAAGCGATTTCAGTAACCTACTTGAAGTAAGCCATACAGGGGACAGAGTGCAAGCACAGAAATTAATACTCTATCAAGAACAATATTTACAGAGGAATTCAGAGGAAATTAAACTTTTAATTTCATTATCAGAATCACTGGCAGATGAAAAATGCAGAGGTAGAAATAGAAGTAATACATTTTCATGGTAGCACATTTGCCTGGTTCGTGTAGAGGAAGCAGTTATTTTACTGTATTAACTATTCACATAACAATTTTAAGAAAGAGGTAAGTGAATTTTCACATCTGACAAATAAAATAACTCAGACTTAGTACCCTGAATATAGCATATGGTACTGACATTAATTGCCTCAGTGATGTTCAAATCTAACATTTCTGAAACAGGGCTATAACACACTCTGCCTTGCATGCTCCACTACAACTGCAGCAGTATCTAGCTGAGTACAAAGATGTTGCCACAGCATAAAACAGACTCTGGAAAATTGCTGCAAACATTTATGACTATAAATCTCTCAGGTCACTAGCTAGGATTAGACTACACTAACAAGCTCAGGAGCACAGGATAGATAAGAAAAATTACCTATTTCTATCCAGGCAGCATACAGCAACACTAAAGTTGTACCTTAATGGACGTTCAGGAGCACATCAAAGCAAACCAGAATATATTTTGTTCATCTCCTTTACAGTAGCTACAAGTGACTAAAGCAGATGGCCTTACAGACTTCGGGGAACAGGGATGCAGTGAAACACCTTTCTCGCCCTGATGTCATTTGCAGCTGACAAGCAAAACTGGTATTTTCTACTGCAGATAAGGCAGAAAAAATAAAAGAAAAACTGCAACATTTTGATGCTGACAGTGTAGATGTTTTAAACGATAAAAAATTGCCAGGTTCACATAAAAAAGCAAAAAAGAAAAGAAATCTAACTTAAGCTCTAGGAGACAGGACATCGCCCGCTCCAAACAGCAGAATCATTTCTTGAATACTGAAGACGAAAGCCAAATGATGCAAAGTTTCCCTTGAAGCCGTATCTCCAACCTGTGCACAAGTTCTTAAAAAAAATTTGATCAAAAGCTAACAAACATTGTATAATTTAATTCAGTATTCTTGTGTATATTAGTCTGTAGTCCCTGATAAAATTAAAAGAACATACTGAGGTTGCAAACTCTACTTGGAGTTAGAAAGTGCCAGAATTCAGGTTGCCTAAGATCACAAATATTGGCCAAGAGAAAAACCCGTAACAGTAAGATTTCAGCACCAAGGGCTTAGGATGGGAATGTGCGTTGGGCCCTGTTGACTGGGGACACGCTGCAGCTGGGAAAGGCACTAAGTGACATTTGTCATCAGGAGAGAAACCACCAGGAAGGTTACAAACACAGGTCCCATGAAGCAGCCACCCAGATGGAAACCCCCAGCTCCAAAGAGGTACCAATGCCATGGTCTCTCATAGGGTCTGGGATGCTTTAGCTTGTGATGCAGTTCTTGCACGTTTCTGTCATTCCTCACACACCTTTGTGCTTGTCCCCCCTTCTCCTCAATGGCTTCCTCTTCAGTCCTTGCTTCCCCACCAGTTCCAGCCTCCTCAACTCTTACTAACACCCAGGCGCAGCACGTTCCTCAACTTTTCTTAAAATACCTTTATCTGTAATCTCAGAAAACTCATTCTGCCAATCCCTTACCCCTTAATTATGACCGTGATATTCATTACAATCAACTAAATTCCTCTATGTCCTCCCTTTTCTTTTAATCCAGAGGGAATTCATAGTATTCACTGTCAGGGTCTGAACTCAAGACAGACCAACTCACCTCAACAGCAATGCCAGACTCCATTAGGAAAGCGTTACAGACAAATAGCAGCACACAGCAAGCATGGGGAGCATCAAGAGTTTGGGCATACTCTTGGTAAGTCTTCATGTGTCGGGGAAGGCCTGGAAAGGGATTTTCTTCCCTATACCTAAGGTACAGGGAGGAGATGCTGCAGGGAACCTGGGAAGCTTCAGGAAGCAGGATTTGATGGAAGTGTTTCTTAAACAGCAAAGACAAAGACTAAGAGCCAATTCAACAAAAACAGCCTAAAGGCCATCTCAAGGGCATCTGGTCTCATTTTGGAGCTGCTTAGTATGGGGACCTGATGATTCATGCCAGAGTCTCCTGCTATTAGAGCAGCCAGTTTCTTGTCTTATCTGGAAACCTCTCCTAGCCTCAAGTGCTGCTGAGTATATTTAATTAGTTTTCAAGAGTCTGAATGTGGAAGGTGTCAAATTATTTTGCAACTACGGTGAGCTGCAGCAGGCATCGAGTGCACGGCAGCTCTTGCTGAGCATGGACTTCATGCTCCTGGTAGCTCGTTTAAGGAAATCTGATGAGCAGAGAGCCTTGCAGTTGCTCCAACACGCACAGCGAGACTCGCTGCAGCAGTTCCACTTATCTATGCTGAAATACGTTTTCACTGTAAGCAACTTTCTTGCACTTGTACCTTCCTACAACAGGGTCACAGCAGTCAATAAAAGAAGTCATTTAGAGCAGAGTGAAGGCATACCGGAGGAGTAACCACCACAGTAACCTGCAAAGCTGGTGCTGGTTTTGCAGCAGCATGCTGTCCACTCGCTTTCCTATCACGTTTTCACAGGAGTTTCTCCTGGTATCATTTCTTAGGTAGGACAAACCCAAAGGCTGGAGCCAGATAAACTCAAGTTAGAATTAAAACCGCGGACAGTTCTAATACCAGGGTTACACAGTAAAACTGTATTGCAATATCCAAGAGATCAAAACAGATCACCTAACAGTTCCTGCTGGTTTTTCATCATGGAAGGACATGAATAACCTGTGGCATAGCTTATTTTCTCAAGTCTGAAGTACTATAAATGCTACCTTTTGTCTTACTGAAGAACTGCTCTGTTCCTACCAGCTACACAAATACACACTAATCAGCCTGACTGGAACTACAGACAAAGTCTACCCACCGCAATTAAGCCAAAATTTCATTTGCTTTGTCACACATCTACTTCTGCCTCTCATATCCTCTATAAAATCAGAATGGCCTTTTCAGTACGTGTACCAGAGCTTCAGTCTGGTTACAAAACCTCTCTTCCAATATTAATCATTGCTCTGACCCAGATATAACAGACACTTAAAAACTAAGCAGTATAATCCCCATGCAGATAAATCCCATGTTTTGGTTTATAAAAGCAGGAACAATAACCATTATGCAATTAAACAGAGGGGTAAATAGACGATAAAACTGCACTTGGTCTCGCTCAGAATGAACTGGTATATGATACTGCGTCATCTGTAGGAAGAACGGGAGACCCTTGCAAGCATGACTTGGAATAAATTAAATTCATTACACAAAGCAATGATTTGTGATAAGAACTTGCTCTCACTTGATCTATTGGGACACCTTATACTGTGACAAATCAATGTAATTCAGAGTGTGTGGCAGACAAGTACCACGGTGTGCCTAAGTGTCTTGCTTTCAACTGAAAACAGTTGCAGTGCACAACAGCCCTTTTCCAGCCTCTAGACCAACATCATCTTCTCATGGACACTGGGATGCAAGAAATCTATTTTACCCTTGCCATGGAGCCAGTCAATACTGGAGTCTGGAAGTACGTCTAGGTCCCACGGTTTAGACACAAAGATCAGAATCTCTACAAAATTTTTTCAGCAAGGAAGGATTTGTTGTGAAGCAAAAAGGCTTCTAAAAGAAACAAGATAGTAATTCCACTGAATCCCCATCAGAAAAGCTGGGAGAAATAAAAAGTATAGGATGGATAAGACAGAATTGGTTTAAAGACAGGCTATAGTTACTTTTAAACAGAAGTGAACAAAGTTATACACAAAGCTGAAATGGTAAGAGCAGCATAGATTAAGAGCTGAAGTGATGAAATACTAAGGAGAAAAATGCTAGATTTTGTTAACCTAAGAAGCTGAACATTCAAAAAAATTCTTCCGAAAAGAATATGAAATAACACCAGAAAGAGATATGTATTAAGAAATAAAAGGTTCAAAAAGTTCAAAAAGAGGTGCAAAACTGTTAATATCAGATTATTAATAATCAAAAGCATCATATCATACATTTTGGTACTCAGGGAGTGATTGATGAAGCTATTGGCAAATCGCAAACGAGTTCAGAGAGCAGATGAGAAACTGTGGCAGTGTAGAACCAGTCTCTAAACCAAGAAACCCAACAAATCACTGCCTCATTTGATTGCTTAACTTCACTACTGGGTAAAATATTATTACATACAATAAAAGTAATCAATACAAAAGCACTAGGAAAATACAAGTCATTAGACATTACAATGATGACAAGTTCATGAAGAGAAACTGCACTCAATGACATGACAGCTGCCGCCTTACATGCTGGGGTTTGGAACAGATGTCCCCAGACATCAGTTTCAGCCCATCATCGACCAAATCTTGTTCTCTCCATCAGCTCTGCAAGATCACAAGGCTATCCACACCGCTGGCAAAGTGCTAATACAACGTAAACATTAACATGAAGTTGAAGGGGAAGGTTGTTTTTTGAAAGGGTACCACTTCTGTATGGCAAATGTCTATGGACAAAATACTGATTAAACTTAAGACTTAAGTTCTTCCCATACATCATTAACATTTAAGTGTTGTTTAGTTGGTTTTGGGTAAAGAGGTTTTGACTTATTTCCATGGTGAGCGCTATCAGGAAAAAAAAATCTGTATAGCCTTCTAGTAAAAAGCTACAAAAATAAGAGTGCTAAGGAAACAAATGAAAGCATTTGAAATTCAAGTGGTAAAAGGCCTTCCAGCTAACTGGGGAGTTCATCTTTCCCATTTCCTCCATCCTCCAAAAGCTAGCGCTAACAGATTATCCAGAGCACTTTCTTCTTTGCTCTTCTTGCAGCAAGAGAGTGAAAAAAGAAAATGCAGGGATCATTTGAGCACATTAACCTCCTTGGAAGAGAAAGGAGAGAAACAAGATCTTTAGAGAATTGCATTCTGTCTGCCTCTGCAGTAATGGCATTACACTTGAATGAAAGCAAAATTATGTGGAAGACTGTTAGTTTACTGAAGGGTCAAAGAGACAACAGCTGTGGCAGGCGGCAGTAAACCTTTAATATGCTATGATGTACCAATGTGCACATCCTTCAGTGACTGAATAGATGTGGCTGAACAAGAGACTACACCTGAGCAAGCAACTGCATAGATTAGTAAATTCAGCATCAGACCATTCAACAACAGAAGCTGCGGGAGTGGAGAAAAACAACTGCCCAGAACTACCTACCTGTTCTTCTGCTACTCTGTTTGTAAAAACAGATACAATTCCAGCGCTACTGAAGAGAGTTTAATAGATGGAGACACGTACACAAGGAGAAAACCCCCCAAACACAGTGGGACCTCAAATCTTTTTGTTGGTATCTAAGCAGAGTTGTTAGAGTGACAGATGCTCAACGTGCAGATTGATCTCCAGCCTAAGCCAAATTGCTCCGCATAGGGTGATGTAATCCTCAAAAGTATATCGTTAACTACAATTTAATAAAAAGCCATGGGCTGAAAAAATACAGTTTCATAAAAAAAGAAAGAAGATCTCTCACTACACAGGGCTGAGAGAGGTAATAACACGAAAAATAAAAAACAGGTACTGCATCTCTCCTCGTAAGTAGCAAGAATTTCCTTGGTTATTAAATGAGACTCCCCACAATTCACAGCCTGTGCTCTTTGTCACCGCTGACTACCATGTTCTACTAGAAACACTTAGGTAAATACATTATTGATACAAAAATAAAAGACAGAAGCAATGCAGTGTAATAGGAGTAGTTCTGCAAGTTCCATGTTCCATTGCTTTAATATTAAGATACCTACTTTGCTTAGCAAGTAGCTGTACTGACAATAAACATCAGAAGCAAAGCAGGCAGGTTGGCAGCAAACTGGAGCCCTGAAACAGTACATTTAAAGTAAGAAGATACACACTGAAGACATTTGAACAGCTATTCTCAATCCTGCCTAAATCTGACATTTATTGTGCTGCAGCCATGGGTAACTTACAGTTAAAACTTACTACATATTTTTATATTCATTGAGTGTTAGTATAATTTGGTACATCACAAGACAACTGTGTGCGCTATACACCTTTTAGCAACATCATTTTTTTCTATTTCAGAACTTGTTGCTGTAAAATGCATTCAGAATTATTATTTTAAGTACTTGTTTCAGTTTGAGGAGGCTCCAAATTCAACAGTTTTATTAGCCATGAAGGGTGAAGTACAATACAGATAACACAGATGTGTTTATGTTGACTGAAGAGTTTACGTTTCATTTTGGAATCTGTAAGACTACAGTTGAAAGATCAAAGGATAAAATTCCTACTAAACATTCCTATCAACTTCAATGGCCTTTAGATCAGGCCCTTAATGTGCTATTAATGTAAGGCTGATGTTTTTAAGTATTATCTTAATATTATCTGTAGTATGCTAAATGGGCTAACAAGACCCCATTAGGGTAATTCTGACAAACAAAACAAGGGCTGAAACTCTTTCCCTAGCAATGACTTTGATTTTTCAGTGAACATAAGCTCTGTCTTCCCAAATAAGCCATATAACAGAGGTTTAAGAACAGTCCTGAAGTGCAAGGAAAGCCACCAATCTTCTCAAAAAAAAAAACCTGCAAGAATTAAAATGAAAACACCACCAAAACCATGAAAAAAAATCCTTATAATGTAAGAACTAGGCTGTACATGTGCTAAATAATTTCAGCAAACAAATTATTGCCCTACAAAGAGTATCTAAGTCAGCAAAACCAATGTTTAAGTCAAATATAATTATTGCCAAAACATAGATAGCTATTAGAGAAATGAACAAGGTGGATTATGAAGATGAAACATTAATGGGCTAATAAATAAACAGCCCGTTCCTCACCCACGGACAATAAATATGCTTTGGATGCACGCAGGAAGTTTGGTAGCAAAGCTGCTCTCAGCAGGACTCTGGCAGTAACTAATAAAAGGTGGTGGACAACCAAAAGCAGGTGAACAAGGTGCATGCAAAATTGCAGTTCCAGAAGATCCTTATTTCTTAGGGTCAGTACTAACACCGCCACGACTGGGTTGCATCTCTGGTTCTCAGCAAGATGCAGTCATCAGGACTGAGGTAGCAGACAGTTAAATTATCTCCATTACAGCTATGGAAGAAAAATTTTGATTCAGATCAATTTGCATAACTGCACTTCAGTTCAGACACTTATTATATTAAGCAGGTCCAATCAAGTGAAATATTTAATGAGAAAAAGATGTACAGAGACACAGCAATAGCTGCTTTTTCCAACCTCATTTAATGCCTTAAAATGGCAAGCAGATGCAACCAAGAAAGGATGTGAAGCTTTTTGTACAAACTGGTTTTTACACTCTGACCTGGGGCCCCATCCCTGTGATATGGAGGATTCAAAGACCCTCCCCAGGTCAGGATATTCCCAGCTGAGGAGCTGTGGGCCATCGGTCATGGACTGACAGACAGAAGGGCTGGACACAAAGCCGGGGCTCAACCCAGCATCCAGCTAAACCTCTGCTCGCACCAACTTTCTCTTAAGAGAGTCCAAGTTACATGGGGAGCAAATCACAGCAAGTTAAGACTTACCTTTACTGAAAGTGGCACTTTTTGTAAGTTATATAAGCCATAATGTTGCAGGTCATTAAGTCTCTACTTTTGGATGGGCACATAGGTTGGCTTTCAAACTTCTTCAAGAAGTTTTGCACAACCTACTAAAACAGTGTGAAAACTTCAGTACTCATGAAAAAAAACTACACTGAAGAGTGATGCAATAAATAGCTTTGGGTAAAAAAAAAAATTTTTTTTTTTTAAGGGAAAGAATATTTTGGATATATTATTTCCTATGCCAGAAAATCCCTGCTCTCTCTCTCCTCACCATACTCTTCTCCTTCACAAGCTATTCATGTGAAAGCTTGAAAGATAGTGAGAGACCAACAGATTTACATAAAAAACAAAGATAAGGTTGCTATAGGAATACGATGACAAACACTTACTTAATCCAACATAAAAAGGATGAGAACTGGAGAGAACTCAAATGGAATTTAAACTGTCACCCCAACTGATAAGGTTATGTTTTGCAACAACTGCTTTTTCTCCCTCATTTACTCTATGCTTTTATGTAATTTCATTTTCCCTTCAGATACTATTTACAGAATACAATAATTCAAGTTAAGATCCAAAAGGCTTAAAAAACCCAAACAAACTATAAGTAGTGTTTTCTACTATGTTACTCACTACTGTCACTCACTTGTAAACTCTTGTAAAAGCTGAAATATGCCCACTCTGCATCAATGCTATGGATGTAGATCCGGAATTTGATACGAAGCTTTAGATTTTATATATAAAATATAGGTTCAGCCCTGTAATCTTATTTCTTTAAACTACAGCCTATGGTCTGCAATAGTTTTGCATAGGCCAGTTCAATAAATTCAGATTTAGTGTTCTCCACAGTTGCAATCAAAGACAATTCTTATAATTTTTGAAGGCAGAAAGAACTGCCACATGGCTCCCTCTCCCCAAAAAGTCAAGGGACCGTTAATGTCAGTAGTTTATCTCAAAAAAACCTGGCTCTTATCAGAGCTTGCTGGAATCGCTTCCCAGCTAGCACAAAACACTGCGGGAAGGAATGAATCCATCCCATTTTTAAGCCGTTGATACAGGATAAGTGTTTCTTCACATTCTGAAAAACACAGAGAAAATGTATTTCCTTCCATTACATATGCCCGTAGCCAACTCATTAAATGACATGCCATATGATCTCCCTACACAGTGAACCTTAAAAATGAGAAATGTGATGAAACCTTAAAAGACCTAATTCATAAAGTCTCTACCGATGGATGATCTCTGGCAACATAAAGACCAGAAAGTAATCTAGAATGAACTAGCTAAAGAATTTCTTGAACATGTAGCAGAGCTTTTAAAGACTGGTTCTTAATTGCACTTCAGCTCTTCCAAGCTATGCAAAGGCCTCCCAAAAATCACCAAGGAGCAGATCTGAAGCTCCTTGAAGGTGCCATTGCAAGATTTATGTTAGGGTACATTCATATCAACACGAATCAAATCCTGTCTCTGGTACTAAGGCTGTTAGTGTCACAATTCATCCGTTATCTTCAATAGTATAAAATTTGCCATTTATTTGTTTACCAAAGTAATATCTTTATCTGCCACCTCTGAAGTATGGGAGAATCCTTAACTGAATCTAGCATTGAACTATTTGGGGATTTTCTATATTGCTTTCAGAGTTATAAATAGTTGTACGAGGAACCAGGATAAAATACACACTAATTACCCTTGACTATGCAAATTATGCTGTTTTTAATTCAGGTTTAAAACATTTTGAAGTTCTCATTGCACAACAACTGCCAAAGGCAAATGAACGCTACATTTTTCTTTGCAGTCCTTTGCCTCTTGCTGCAGAGCACCCGAAAATGCACTGAATTACTTTGCAAAGTACGCACCTTGTGTGCAAGGCATGACTCACAGGTCACTGGGGACAAGGTGGCAGTTTGAGCCTCTCCAATCTGCAATGGTGGAGGAGTGGCACAGGAGCTGTGACATTTTCCGCTTATTTAAAATAAGCTCCTGACATACTCTATTGCCTCTGCTTAACAAAAGTGATGCTAATCCACTGATTCCTCACACTTGGTACTTCTTACAAAAGGACACAAGATGGGAACAAACACCAGTGTGTACTTAGAACAATGCAGAAAGTCTCCGTTTTTTGACTCTTTTCACACAGACCCTTGCAAGGGTCATTAGGCTTTTTCCTGGCAATTTGAATGGAAACTTCTATTTCACCTGCACAAGGTCACAGCCATCACAATTCAGACCAAGGTCTCCTTAAAACCCACAGCCCTTGTGCCCTTCACATGAGGCTGTTCCAGGTCTCTCATTTTACACCACAGGGAAACATCCAGTCGGCTTCAGTACACAGAGTTCCGTACTGCGTATCACTGCATAAAGCTACTCCATACCTCCCCTTCTTCACTAAAGCTTTCTCTTCTCCTCTTTTGTATTAAAATACTACAAATACTTCCAGTGGCTGGTTCAAATAAACTGGGTTTTATGTTCACTTTTCCCCACCAAGTTTACAGTCCCTGAACACCTGACCCTCGACTATGCAAGAGTAAAGGATAACCAAGCACAAACACATTCACCTATGTGTCATCTGCTTCCTCCTCCAAGAAAGGAAGCAGCACTTGTCCAGAAAAAGGTCTACTTTCCTGTTAAAAGGCACGTGTTTGAAATGCTTTTGACTTTGTTGCAAGACTCCAAAAAAGTCAACAAGAAAGTCCTATTTGTTCCATCCAAGAAGGAAAAAACATCATGCGACATTAAACAGCTATATTTTAATATTCTGCTTATAGTTATGGAAATTTGGTTCATTTTAGCATCAATAAATTCTGATTGTGCTAATCAGACAAGAATATAAATGAGCTTTTACTTGCTTAGGTTTTCAAACATGTGTAGTAATACGGTTGAAGTTAAGCTTTTGCTTTCCAACCTTGTGGGGGTTTTTTTTTACTGAAAACCAAGTGTGAAATTTGTGTTCTGATCCCTGATAAATACTGATCCTTGAAGTCTTAACACTGATATGTATATCCTGTATTGGCAAAGTTAAAGGCTAATATTAATCTCATTTGTTATTAAACAAGAAACCGAAAGGTTAATTATGGCAAAAATCAAGCTTTTGTCCAAGAGGCTAGCAGCAGTGTATTTAATATGACCAAAAATTAAAACTCTAAAGCATTGATTTTGAACATGATCATTATGAATGAGAATAAAAACAGAACAGTTTCTTCTGGAAGACTTTTTTAAATACAAAATGAAGCATTTATTCTCAGTTCTGTTGTTTTCCTGAACATCTGCCAAATTATTCAGCTTTAGATTTCAACTGCAGTGTATTTTCCCTGTTTTTCAACTGTCACTCACAAACACTTTAATACATTTTTACACCCGCAGTGTCCTTAGCTGCCCAAGTAAGGAGCTGATACAGCTTATGTTCTGCACAGCAAGTTTATCACAAAGTCCTTTTCCCTTGTGTTCCCTCCTCAGTGTCTTTTACCTTTCCGCTTGCTAAGAAAAGGGTTTCCCCTTGTCGGCCTTGGTATTTCTATAGCGTAACTCACCTGCAGATCTCCAGCCTTCACAAAGCAATGACTTCCTAAAGCAATGAGCACCACTAACCTCTTTTGTAGGTAAAAAATAGAAGCTAAAAGGTAGTACTCAAAACCCCAGGAATTATCACACTAGATGAAATTACTCATCCAACTTGGTCATCATTATTCTTCAGCAACAGACAACAACAGATACTTCAGAAGGTAGTTTAATCAATGAAAACAGCTGAACAGCAGGCCTGGGATGCTTCTGTCTAGTTTGCTATCAAAAGGCAGAAGAAACAATAGGATGGCTATTCAGGTAATGAGAGAAAGCTTAATCTTCATTTCATTACACAAACCAGCAGAAGAAAGGCAGACCAGTCAAACTCTACGCTTTTATCTCTTCAGTAGGGACAGCCTGGCAAGTAAAGAAGAATAACTTTAATAGCTGCTGCTGGGAGACAGTGAAGAAGAGATAAGGTGATGCTCTAAGAGAGAAGAAAGAGAGACCCCAGCTTGCTGAGAGCAAAGGACAGCCTCTCCTAGAGGCGCCTCCTAGTGTCCCCTCCTACCACCTTGGGACAGGATGGGAGGGCTGCCTGATGTTGGGGTGGAAGCTAGCTGTCCTGCAACAACTTCCAAGAACCTGCTTCTTCCGAAACTCAGAGTTGCCAATGTTGGACCACGCTACTGCAAAAAATAGCTGTGGAGAGACTCCTGTTCTACACTCATCACGTGGCAGGCATGCTACGTACCTTCAAAAGCTGCTTTCTCCAAGGTGTCAGAGACAGGAGACTGAAATCCAACAACTAAGTAGCCATATACTAAATACCAGGCAACAATCTATCTACCACAAAACTGAGCAAATAGAAGTCCTAAGGCACTGGGAGTTATCACTATTGTTATTAAATAAATATTTAGGCTATGGATTTGAATAAGGATTCTGTTAGGGGTTACTATTCAATGCACCCAAGCTCCACAACCTTTTACAAAATAAAAATACACTGGAATTACTTGCCATATTGTACTCCATTTTAAACTGCACTAGGCAGAAGAACTGCATAAATACAGATGTACAGCCTTCATGCTCAGTAATGTTTGCAATAACAAAATTTTATTGCAGGATAAAACACTTGAAAATTTCTTCTCAACAATTTATGTAAAAATTAGAATTGCCACTAGCCAAAATTTCTCCATTCAAATGTCATAAAATCTGCAATAAATTTAATTAATGATGATAAAGACAGCATTTATCTTGCTTAAATGAAGCATTAATTATTTGGAGGTGAGGACTCAGCTTTAAGGTTAGACTATCTGCAGCACAAAGTAGTTGCTTTTCAAGAGAAGGTGTTCTTCAGCTTGGAGGATGAAGTAGAAACAGATGAGACTCTTCGGAGGTGTGTAAGGTCTCTCTTTGAAAGGAGTTTTAGTATCACAGCACTTTCTACACTTAAGGAATTAAATGCTGTAACTAATAGAGTATGCCCACCATAAAAATGCAGACTCTGTAAACCCACTGAACTCAGAGAAACTCCTTTAAGCCAACGGCAGTCTGTTCACTGACTTGGACTGCCCCAGGGTTATATATAGCTAATAAGAAAAAACAGAGGATCTGGATGAAGACGACTGTATTCACTCCCTCCATTCCAAGTGAATAGATTAGCATCATTCTCTGTTACTGCTCACCTTCTTATGGCAATATTGCCAAAAAATGAAATAAAGTGTCTCTCGAAATGAGTGTGCTCCATTGGTAGGCTGAAAACAGAAAAGCTCGCAATGCTAAGCACAAAGGTACAAGACAACTATAGCTCTATTAAAAGCAAGAGCTGCAGCAGGAAGGCAGAGGCAAGATTTACACTAGTTCACAGCAAGAGGTGAAACTGGGTGTCCAGTAAGCTACCACCATCTGGCAGTTTCTAGGCAAAAGATGCCTGCAGCAGGGCAAATCTCTTGCCTCCCAGAGCTTACATACCAGGTCCTTCGCTCCTTTGTTCACCATAACAGAGGAGTAGTCAGGCTTGACAGTATGTTGGGTTTAAGTGCAAAGGGATATCTACAATGTGTGCCTTTTCAGATTTACAGTACCAGTTCTGTTTTCTGATACCACATCTGTATGAAGCACCCATGACATCAGACAACTCACAGAACAGCAGAACTCTAAGGCTGCTTCCTCATTCTGTAACTAATTCAATAAGCAAATAAATTTTTCTATCAGTGTAATGAATCTTATTAGCAATCTACAAGCAATCCAAGCTAAACAATTCTGACAGTCGCTATTGGCATAGACTCATTTTAACATTATGACTATACATGTATAATGTACAAAAAGGATATTACTATTAATATGCAAAACCATTACACATTAAGATCCAGACTGGCTCTGTCTGAATGCTGTAACTCTTAACAAAAACTGAATTTTAACAAGAGCAGTGTCATAGCAGTAAGTGACGATAGTTATTTATTTTTTTTTCTGCAAGTGGATTCTCACCCATACAGAAACTCCACACTGAAGACTAAATCAAAATTATTGCAAGTTTCTAAGAGCTATATCTGTTTTGCACAGGGGAAGGTATTGTTGGCATTCTGCCAAAGTCCAAGGAGCCTACGCTAAGAATTACACATTTATGACTGCAAATACACTCCTACATGGGATTAGTTTCAATACAAGAATTCACCAGGAACACACGAGTTCTTTCCTCGTCTACATTAAATCAACAACATATTGATGTTTGGTACACCCCTTGTTTTCAAGAAATACTGAAGCCAAAAAAGAAAAAAGCACTCTTGTGCCTTCAAAATATGTTTAGCCACAAGGAAACAGCATCTTGCTACATAAGCCCATACCAAGAGGAAGGTAACAGATGCACCCATAGATACTGGGCGAGAGACTCAGCTCTTCGAAAAACCCACCACACCATATCCCAGACTGATGGGAAAACATATGTACTAGTGCATCTGTAAACCCAGCACATGAGAAAGGTAATGGCTTTCCAAATCAGCTGGCTAGTAAGGATTTGACAAAAATTCAAGCCTGTCTCTAATTAAAGTGGATGCTAGAATGAACAGGAATATTGTTCACTCATCTCATTCATCTTACAGGATCCTGGTATTTGGGAGCCAGGGCAAGCGCAATTATATTAAAAAGCGGACCCATATCACACTGTTTTCAGTAGGATCCTCTTTTTGCCCCTCCAAATCAATATGGGACAGAAGATGCGGGGTCAAAACAGAAGCCTGACTGAGATCCAAGCAAGCCAGTCACCGACGACCTCATAAAATTGTATTCCAGGTGCAGAGAGCCAAGCTTTTCCTCCAAAGAGGGTATTTCTACTTTCCGCATGGCATGATTTAACAGCAACAATAAATCAGTCAGAACATGGAAGGTTTGGTTTTATGCTCTTTGGAAAATAAAGAATCATGCCTTCCAACTTCATAAGCCTCCTAAACTTAATACTAATAAAGAGGAGAGCTGTGGATCTGATACATGACATAGTTAAACCCTCAGGTTCAGAGTTTTTTCTACATTAGACTTAAGAAAAAAACAAAATCAAAAAATGAAAATGAAAACAATGAAAACACCTGAATTGACATAAAGAAATACACGTAACACTATCTAGTTTTAAATAGCTTCTGTACATTCCAATAGATTTTTTTCTTTTAGCCAAGGCTTGTAATAGCTGAAGGAAAAAGTAAGTTTAATGGTAATTTTTTGTTTTCACCTATTTAGATAAAGTGCAGTCAAGATAGCGTTAGGAGACACTATTTGTGGCGGCAACGAGTTAGAAGCTTAGCAGAGAAAGTTAGTCCACGTGGATTCTACAGGTCTTACCCTGGTCACGCTGTTTGAAATGTGCCATTTCCTTAAGAACAAAAGTTTCAAGTATTTACACACACACAGTTCTCCTTGCATTTCTTTGAACTTTGTCTTTATTCACAGCTTTCTTCCCCCTTCAGACATCCTTCAAAAGTTGTTTTTCCTCTTAATTCTCAGGAGAAACTTTAAAAAGGTACCTTTCCAGGAAGAACACAGCAGTCAGTTTTAGCAGTACAAAACAGCAGAAAATTATGAGAAAGGAAAAGAAACTAATGCCTGTGCTCACACGGGTGCTGCTGTGAAAGGCTGGGTGAGCAAATGCACAGCACTTGTGCCAGCTGGGGCTGATGGAGACAGCACTCCCCACAGAGCTCACTCCTCCTCCCCAGCTGAGCAGCGCAATAAACTGCAGCAGGAAAATGAAGCCAAGATTAGCAAGAGCGGTAAGAAAAGCCAGCTGTCATACAAACCGCAGAGAAGCAGTTTACACACTTGTGTGATAGGTGTTTACTGTAATTATCTTGGATACTTGTCATATTCACCAGTCACTGCAATAGCAGTGCAGTAGTCTGCAGCGCGCTTACCCTCCCGCGTTCCAGAAATGAAGTTCCAGTTCACCCAAAGAGTAAGGGAAATCAGCTGGGTCACTCGGGAGGGGTGGAAGTTTATACAGGAGTCAGGAAAAGTTCTAACACACCTGCAATCAATTCAGGACTTCACCACAGATCATGGCTCAGTTTTGCACTTTAACTGTTCATGTTGTTTTGCGTATTTTATTCATTTTTATCTTTGAAGTTGCTCTTCAGAGTAATTTAAACATAATAATATTAAGGTATGTGTTTTGAAATTCCTTTCCTAACAAGGCAGATGTTTTGAAACTCCATATATATACATTTAATGCTAAATAATCATCTTTTTGCTCCCTTAGGTAAATGGACAAAAAGACTGCAGGATCATTAGTCATACAGATATAAGCATACATCAACAAACAAAAACCCAAGGGCCTCTTATTTTTTTCATTAGATACTCTTACATCGCCACTTTGATGAACTGTGAAGATTCACATAGGATTAACAAAAAGCAATTCAATATAGGACACTGCACTAAGGGAACCAGTTTGAAATACATTATCTATAAGGTGAGAGTGTCAAGGTTTACAAGCCAAGATCAGCAGCATCTCCATTTCTGTAGCTGTGATGTTATTTCATAACACTGAACTGCAGACAGATCTTGAAAGAACTGTCTTTTTGCTTATAAGCAGAGCACACGAAAAATTGTTTTCTATAGAGTCAGAATACCTGCTGATCTATCTAATGATAGGTTAAAAGTAATATTCTCAGAACTGTTTAACAACTTGTTTTACATTCACAGTGTGCTCTCACTAAAATCTGTCTTGAAATAAACTCAACTACAGGATTCCCAAGTGGATTTTAGAAGCACAGTGTTCCAAAGGTCTACTAATAACATTCAAGCAATTGAAGCAAACGGGTAACATTAGCATTAAGTGCACACCTGGTTTCCAAATAGCAGAACTGTATGTCAGGATTGAGACCTTCTGCGGATTTGAGTGAGATGGGTTAGGCAGCTGGAAATGCTCGATTCAGGCCGTTCAGCAAGCTACATCTGGCTCAAACTCTTGCCTGTGCAAGTGCTGACTGTAACTCCAAGCAACATTCTCAATGACGGCGGTATAATAACGTTAAGTCAGGGATATATATCAATTAGTGGTGTTCAAAGCTTCCAAGCAGTCCTGCTCCCATCAAACCATCTGGCTTTTGGCAATGTGAAAAATAGCTCATTGCTTGACTTCTTGCTGGTCCTCCATTCTACCAGCTCCTCATGGCTACTAAACTGACAGTTAGGATGTACCCTAATTGAAGGGAGATGAATTGAAACAGATGTGAAGAAGGGCTAACAGAATGAACACAGGAAGAGGACAGTCTTACACAAGACCAGAATAATTTGCACTTCAGAATACTAGCAACGTTTTCCTTGTTACTGCAACAGTCACCGGAAATGAAGTATTTTACTAGTAGCATAATTAGCTGAGTAACAAACATTTCTCTATTAGCAAACTCAATGATAGTCAATGTCAACTACACTATTGAAAATATTGAACTTTGAGATGCAAATTCATCAATTTGCAGTGAATATCATCCCTTTCATATTATTTCTCTTTCTACAGTTACATTTGCATAGAAGCACACATTTATTACTAGATTTTTTTTTTTCAGCAAGTCATTTGGTAGACCTGGTGTTAATACAGTTTAACTTAAGAAACCTCCTCGTTCACCCTGAATTCTTAAGGCCACCCTTCTTCATAGGCAGTAAAAACAAAAACCTGCTTTCATCTAAGTTGCTTTTAAATATGACCCAAAAGAATTGGGATAACATGAAATAAAAATGTAAGAAAGATTAAAGGATAAAAGACTTCTTCAACAGATGGGTGAGAAATCTGTCATCCTCGTAGAAGGAGGTCATGTACTTCCCCACAAGAACCACTGCCAAGGTCAAAGTGATCCGAATGAAGCTTTGAGGGTGCCACACCTGCAGTTCTACCGATGTGGCAGCTCATACTCAAAGCATTTGTTTGCAAGTCTCCAATTTATGATGTTTACAGCTTTCCCCATATTACTGCTCATAACACATCAGCAGTGCCTGGGAGACTAGGAAAACCCTGTGCTATTAAAGAGTTAGCTACCCTCCTGGGGCTGAATGTTACCTCATGTATCATCTCAAAGGTTTTTTCTACTTAAAAAAGAGCATATTTAAATTCAACACATCAACCCAGAAGATTTGCATGCTTTGCAATTTAAAAAGATACAACTTCAATAAGGGTAAAGTGATTGTTGTTTTTCAAAAGAACATTTTACTGCATGTTATCTATGAGTGAAATATTGGGATGTTTCAGACTTCTGGTCTTATACTAGTTGTATCTCAGGTATTTGTTACGATTCAAAGGCTAACTATTAAATTGTATAAATGTAACCAAAAACTACTGCAAGATAAAGTTATTAGTCCTTATCTTCCTCACCTTGTATTAACTGCAAAACCTTATAGGCAGAAATTATTTTTAACAGATTAAAAACCAGGGGTTTTTTGTTTTTTGTTGTGTTTTTTTTTTTTAGCATCCTGATCCTTCTAACACTAACATAACGAAATCAATTCATTCTACTACAAATAAGAGGCATGATGCCAGTCACCAATACAGGTGATTTATTGCATGAAAGTTATTCATACACTTAAGTATTGCAATATAAATATAAAAAAAACAATATCCAGCAGATCAAAACCAGCAAGACTACACTTTGCAAAACATTTAGGTAGCTAATTATTTTTAAGGGTTGGATTTTACCTCTTTTTTTCCCTCCCACAGTATCGTTCATTACATCAACTAATCACTTTTAAAAAATCGTTTGGCTTAGTCTATACTTTAATTAACAAATAATGTATCTCCTTTGAATAACAACTGTACTGAACAGTTGGCAGAAATCCAATGTTACGTATGAGAGACCCAGAAGTCCATACATCCATTTTGCAACAAGTCATTTTGCTGACATTTATCATGTCAAATTTTGCCAATTCAGATGCTGCAGTAGCTAATCGCCCTTACAAGTAACTCCCCAACGGTAACAGAGACTTAGCAGTAGGCATTACAGAGAACAGGCTTACATCCTTCAAGTCATTTCAAGATTACAAACGTGTTTTCTGCTTCAGGTATTTCCAGATGCAGCCCAAAAGAGGCACAGGCCTAGCTGGGACAGCTCCACTTTCTAGCTAATGCAGAATGCTCACAATTTCACCCTCCTGCCCTACGGAGCACCACTGCTGCACGTGTTTGCTGCTGAAGCAGAAGAGCTCAAAGTGCAAAAGCAGCATCGAGCAGTGCCACAAAACACTACCCCCTGATCCTTCTGTAGGGAAACAGCTCCCTGCTGCCTTCTCCCTTGCTTTTTTGCGATCTCCATGGGCTCAAAGGGAGTCACACTTACTACATGGCTTATGCCACAAAGCAGGATGGGCCAGACTGACAGAGGGAAAGCGTGGACCCAGTAGCAAGACAGTATCTACTCAAAAGTATTATTAAAAGGTAGCTTTGCTCCCAGCAGTTTAAAGGGGAGAGAAGCAAAGCCCCTCTATTTCAACTAATAATTCTGTCGAAGTCTTGTATGATTGTTTCAGTGTCAGAAATGCCCAAGACCTCTTTCAGAAAGCAATCTATAAAGCAGTCCTGCAGGAAAAATAATTTATATTTTTAAGTCTCTTGGGATTTTCTTTTTCTGTAGAAAAACGTTTGGATTTGATAGAGACAGGATTAGCACCTTTCACTTTACAGACTGGTTTAACAACATGGCTTCCCTTTCGTCAAAGTTTTTGACTCCACCAAAAGCAAATCCTGGCCTTCTGAGTCCCCATATAAAGCTAAATCCATATACCTTACTCACAGCTATTTTTCTGTGCACCTCATGCAGGATTTCAAGCCTCCCGAGAGCAGCCAGAACATAAGCACTGGTTACAGGAGGAAGGGGGAATGCGAGAAGAGGCAGGCACAGCAGATGCTGCCATATCACAGCAAGTAATCACAGCCAGGTGACCACACAGGCAAGCCACAGCATCAAGGTCTCTCTCTATCCATCCCTGCATTAGAGTCCTTGCAAAGAAAACACATCTATTCACGACAGACCCAGGCTATAAACCATTTGATGTACATGTTTCAATTAAAGCACGTGCTTATATACTACCCTCCTTCCCAAAGGAGGGCTGACCGTTCTGTAGAGCATGCACACAGGTAATTTGGGCACCATCAGCTGTGCCTGCTCTTTGCAACCCTGGTGATGCCAACATGCACCAAGAGTCAACCCTGAGGACAGAACAGGGGCCTCTTCTCCCCCTCACCTGGTATTACTAGGGATGCTCAAGCAGAACATATGCTTAACAAAGAGATCCCCAAGAAAAGCGAGGGACTTCTGCTGCTGCTGCTATGAGTATTGACCTCGATAAAGTAAAGAAAGGCGACTCAGAAGAGCTAGCATGGCAGGAGAGAGAAGACCTGAAAAGCAGCTCAAGTTCCAAACACTGAGAATTAGCTGGGTTATTGTCTGGCGGTATAGGAAAAGCAAACCTCTCAACTGCTGAGCTGGTGCAGTGATAACATAGCGCTACTCCTCCTGAATAAACCCATTCTGAAGTAAACAAAGTTTTGACAAAACCTGCAGCAATCATCCCCAATAACAGCAAGTATTTGAAGTTTCCAGTTAAAGAAGAACACATATTGCACCTACTAAATCAGCATACCTACAACGCATGCATTACTAGTAACATCCTTAATACATTCAAATATCTTCCGCCTGCTTTGAAAGCATAGCCCTAAGCAATACCTTTGCAGGAAAAAGGTTATTTTCATTCTTTCTCTGTTAATATGTTGTATGATTTAAGATATGCATTGTATGCTTGGTTTCTAAACTCTACATGACATCTGCATTTCAGAGCCTCTGTGGGTCTACTCCTCAAGTGCAGTTCAAATCTAGAATATGGAGACTTACGCGTAGCTCTAAACTAGAAGTTATGAGATTATTGTATATTGTTACCTCCAAGACAGCCAACAAATGATACCACGAACAGCTGTTTCCACAGCAGCAGCATCTTCAGTCTCCTAAATTCCGTAATTCTAGTTCAGTCTCAGGTGAGCCGTATGTTTAGTCTTCCAGGTGGCAAGTTTTAACCTGTTAAAAGAACAGACATAAAATTGAATCCCATGATGATCCCCAAGAACTGGGTTCCTTGTTAATGCACTTTTTAATAAATACAAAGTTGACAGATCTTCTAATGTTCCTCTTTTTTCCTATGACTTAACCCTCAAAAGAAGGGTACATGTATGTATCATATTTAGGTATGTATACAAGGTGTTGCAGCAGAAGCAGAGCTAACAGGTTAAGCTGATTTTGGTGAGAAGTAGGAACTACAATCTCCAGCATTCATTTATTTGTAAGCAACAGTAGTTTTAAAGGAAGAGAGAGTACATGAGGTGCAATCATACAGAAGTACAGTAGTTTAATGCATTTGTTACAAGAACAGCTTGCATTGCACTTCCCTTGTATACACTGTGCTAGCAACAATCTGAACATGTGCAATAACAATTTAATTAAAGCCATGTCTAACTTATTCCTTTTTTGTTATTGTTGTTTTCCATACTAGATCCATACTTGATACGCCTAACAGCATTGTAGAAGTCTGAAGAGGAACATCTAGCAACCAAGAAAAGCAGCAGTGAGCACATCACACTGAAGTGCATCAGGTGTAATGACATGCTATGAACTAATTTGCTAGGTTCCATTTCTATCTTTGTTACTGGCTAGATGATAAACAGTTTGCTGAGGTCTGCTAGCCTGGGTATGACATCATCATTTTACTTCTATTTTTTCCTAAAAAAACCTTTACAGTAAATTTTCCTGAAGTTGTAGGACAACTGTGGCCTTTGTATTTTGCGTGTGTCACGTCTACAGCATCCTCTTTCTTCAGAGGAAGGGCCGCTGGGGAAAATTTGAGGTTCTGCAGTACACAGACCAGACCAAATGGCTCCTTCTGGAATTAGTCTACAGATCAATACACAGAAATATTAAGGTCAAGAAAGCAACCATTAATTCTGAGGAGCCAAATCTGAGATGTCTGAACTTGTGGGTTTTTTCCACGTGGACTGTATTTCACATTACAATTGAAAATTTCTAATACTTCCGTAAATCAGGTGTCTGAATTTCAAGCTAAGTACCCCAGAAAAAAGAGATCATTCAGAGGGTCCCCTCTGATACATCCCCACCCTGTGGCCTTTTGCCACAAGATCCATATCTTTTTCCCATCCTGCGATCCCAGCTCATGCAGGGTATCAGCTAGCAGCAGCATCCTCTCCCCCGTACTGTCAGAGGCATTGCTTTGATTTTTTCATGTGTGTCTACAACAGAAAGAAAGCAGAACCAAAACCTCACATTTCTATGAAGTAACAAGTATTGGTCATTCCTTGCCCTGTGTATCCAAAGGCCACCTGCAACGCCTTCCCCTAAGGAAGGTTATCTGTGGGCAGCCACAGACCAGAAGCAGGACAAACAGACACCCACCCTGAACACAGCCCTGGCCACACTGCTCAAGGACTAGCTGCTCCCGCAGCCATCAGAAGCCACGGCTGTGCCAGTGCCACCCCAGCCTGGCACAGAAGCATCTCGGGACACCCCCAGTTTTGGGCTGCAATGCTAAGTCCTGTCTAAGCATCACCATCCTAGCCCACGGAACCTAGTCATTTTATAGCTCTAACGTTTGCCCTGAGAACTGAGGATAGCTGGAAGGGAAGGAAGGGGAGGAGGTGGAGTAGGAATACTAAAGTAGGTCACTCTTATATGTCAGCTTTCTTGCAGTCTTACAAGGAAGGAAAAAAAAACCCTCATAGAAGAGCTAAATTAATTTCATTTTGTTCTTAAAGTGCTCTGGGCAAAGCAGAACACGACAGATCCATTTCAGGCAGAAAGAAGTGCTTTGGTAGAAAGTAAAAAAATTGAAGAGTTTTATATGTGGGTATAAAATCATAAAAATACATCCCAACCTCTGCTTGCATTATATTTTAATAAATTTGAATATCTCAGAGAAAATGGTAGTTACCAGCTAGCTAACCTTGTAAGATTTAAATTACTTTAAATGCTTCATTTTCTGTCTGTTCTGTAAGATTTTGCTAATCTAGGATCTATTCCTGAATACTCCAAATTTCATTTTTAAAATATGACACTCGGTAATGTTCAAATTTATAGCTGGAGGCCAGATAAACATATCTTTATGCTTAGTAACAGATCAGTTCTTTACAAAGGAAGATGCAAATTCATATTTAAACACCAAACAGACAAAGTATAAAATTCTTGAAGATTTTCCTCAGTTCATTGTTGAGCAACAGCCTTCCCATTAAAGAAAAGCAGCTAAAAGGAGGTTTTCCCTGCTGACACCGCCAGCATGCTGATGATAGGTACATGAAGGGTAGCAAAGCACGAGACCCACCACGGGCTCCCTGCCCTCCTCCTGTGGCACCGAGGTCCTCTCTGCCAAGCCAGAGATGGTTTTAGGCTGTTTATAAACCCTCAGTGAATATCTGTCACTGGAGTAAGCCTGTTGCTTTGAAATGGCTCCAGAAATCAAGTACTGAGTACCACTGCAGCTCAGCTCTACTGTAATTTTTTTTTTTTTTTTAAAAAAGTCATTGTATTAATCTGAGACTTAGATCCTCATCACAGGTAAGAGACAAAAATCCATTCTATTAGAAAGGTTGCAGTGAGTTACTTTTCATAATATACAATTCCCATTATCTACCACACGGAAATAATCTGCAAAGCTATCCACTGCCAATGCAGGCATTCAAAGTCAGATGACAACATTGAGCATCTTTGTCACCTTCAAATCTTCTAGATAACCCGGTCATTTTTCAGATCATCCACATTCAGAAAGAGGAGACAAAGAGTACAAAAAGAAGTCGCGGCTCCTTGCCATTTGATTGTAACATTTCAAGTGTGTCGCATCTTACAAATGGAGAGCAATGTAATATAGATAGCAAAGAATAATTTTACCCCCACCTCCTTTTGCAGGAGCAAAGGGGCAGATCCACACATCATTTTGGTACTTTTGGAAATAAGTGGACTTAAATTACCTCCACAAAAATTCAGCACTGTACATAAAGACCAGGAAGAAGTGACAAGCAGCACCTGCTGTGGTTGGAAGAGATGGTAAAGAAACAGAGAGAGTAATACCCACAGAATATGTAGAAGGAAGTATAAGTATATATTTAAAATTAGAAAGCTTTCTAGTATTAGATGGAGCTCTGGTTTCAGGAGAAGCCAAAGATATTTCAAAATAGTAAGAAAGCAAGCCTGTGAAGTGATACAAACACACCAGAAAAAAACAACAGATTTAATTTCTTTATTATACATTTCTTTGACTTTTAGAGATAAGTAAATTCTCATGAGTTCCTCTGAAAAGTCTGTTGAGAGACAACCACTGGATAAGTGAAGAAAAATAAATAAATCACCAGCCAAACAAATCACGCAGGATGAAAGCGCACACACACACAAAAAATCAACTTGATTTTTCTTCTTTCAAAATTAGCTTTCCAAAACCTATGAACTTTCAGATCATATAATATAGCAAGTGATGGACAAGAAAGTCTGAAAGAAATAAAGTTTGGGAAAGGTTCAAGAGTCAGTAATTTTATTCAGTGACCTTAATTTTTACTACCCAGCATCAAGTGTAAAAAGCCGTAGTTCCCCAAAGGTAGAATTTTTATTCCTATATATAGAAATGGAACTTGTCAGATCTAGCTGACAAGTTCAAGTTAAACTTTGAGTTTCAGCTGGAGGAATTTGTAGCGTCACTGAGTCTAAATTAATCAGGAATTCCTGAAATTCAGGAGACAGAACTTTTTCTGTATTGATCACAAACCACAAAACAGAAAATAAACTGAGGTACTGACACTAGAGGTCAGCCTATCTTTGCAAAGGGAAAGAATTATTGCAATCTCATCTTGATGAATTATGAGATTAATGCTCTAGTTAATGATGAAGTCATGTCCACAGAGCATCATAAAAATGAGATGCAGTGATTAGTGTGCAATACACCTCAACAACTGCAAGAAGCTCATTTCTAATGTGGGGGGAAATATGAAAATATCTATTTCTCATTTCCCTCAAAATGAAATTACATGGTGAAAAATTACCTAATATACTTTGTTTCAACGAGTAATACCTACACCGTACTCTTATCTTCCACATCACCGAACCAAGCCTTTGTCTCTTATAGTCCATATTCTAAGACTGACAGGAACCAGTGCCATGATGAAAATATTCTAGCTTTGGAAAAGTAAATCTGTAGTTACCATACACGCCCAGTTAAAAAAATTCTTTCAGAGTTGCTACAATCGTAGGCTTTGAAAGTGCAAAATACAACAAAAATCTATAAAAGTATTACATTTGCACATAATTTATCAAGCTGGTCTTTGTTTAATACTAGCTAATCTTTAGACTCTGCTTTGATACCACGATAGCCCAGTTCACTGGGATCTGTCTCTGCGGAGATGAACCCAAATCTAAGTGCTAAAGGTATATAGAAGTAACAAGTCAAAGGCAGACCTATCCAATGCCAGAGTTGACCGCAAAATTTTATTTTTTTAATTTTTAAATCAAATTTATATCTGTTATTTGTTCCATTGGCACAGACATGATGCCAGCTCAAGATGAGTGCTCAGAAGAGATTTCCGTTGCTTGAAGGAAATGGATGACGTCAGAGTTGAATTACCTAACAGGCAAATCTACAGATTAAGGTATCTGAGCAATTTAATGTTAGAGATTGAAAAGGCTTTGAAAAACAAAATGCAAAGGGACTACTGAATATTCCAGAGCCAGTACTGACAGCATACTTTTGAAAGAAATGCAAATACACCTAATAGACCTGAAAGACTATAAATAAATAGGAATTGACCAGTTAAAAGCTAAAGAAGCATGACAAAGAATAGAGTTAAAAAACCCGCTAAGTAATACTATAGCTTGTTCCAATGAAAAGCTTAAAATGGTGCTCCAAGGAAAATCGTGGTTGCTCTGACTCCTTTGGGGTCTCATTAGATCTTTGTTCCACAGCTGCATGGTAGCACCACTCATTAGGAAGCAGCCTTTGCAGGTAGCAGTTGTGAGGCTGCCTGTGGCTCTTCCTCAGCCTTCCTATCCCTACAGGGATACCAACAATAGACAAATCATCCTGATGAAGCCGTACTTTAAGCGCAAGAAGGAGGAAGAAAGTTTTAGAGAAACTTCACCATTACCAAGCACTAAGTAGGATTAAAGTAATCTCCAGTGTGTCATTAGCAGAGACTTAGTTAAAAGCATTGTTTTAAAACAAAGTTAACTTACAAAAGCTTAAAATAGAAGAACCAGCAACTGTTTTGTGGAGTTTTATTATGACTTCTCTTGTCTCACTGCATTTATTGACTCTTTCAGCCACAGTCCCATTTCACCTGCCCACCCATCCTTTGCACTTGATCCAAATCTCTCCAGTGCATGGGCTGAACAGGTGGTCCTAGTTTACAGAGCATCTTCCCTAGCCCTACACACTTTGTCACTAGTCCCTCCTTTTCCCACTGGAACGACGAACATTTGTTGTAACTGAATGCCCACTCTCCCTGTATACTAATCTTTCTATGGTGTCACAGAGCATCTCTACTTTACACCTCTTACTCGTCAGGACATTAAGATCCTCTCTGAATATACCAACAGGTTTACTGACCTCTGTATCTGCAGTTCTTCCATTTAAGAGCTATAACCTATAAAGGCAGCAGCAACTCAGCTGAGCCTTTTACCACAGGGAGTTATTCCACATCAACAAAAGCACTGAATTTGCAAAAATAATTAAGGAATGCCATTTATTTTAAAGTCCTCAGGAATCCTACTTTATTTTAAGACTGCCACCTTCCACAACTCTCCAACAACAAACTAAGAGCCTCTTTAAATCTAGCCAGAGGTCTTTGCTTTGCACCACCTGTGGAGACAGCCCACCTCAATCAATTTTGGGACACCCATGGGAACACTTCACAAAAGAACCAGCTTTGCACTTTCCCCTAAGTTTACAGGGGAATATTTACCAGAATCTTTTTTATCTCTTTCAGTGTAATCAATTATGTGAGACAATTTAAAATTAGTAAATACTTTAAGCAATAGTAACTCCAGACCCAACATACATGGAAGACCTATTCTGAACACAGTGAATCAAGTTTGATGACATGTATAGGTACTGTCACTAAAAACTACATTATGCCTATTCTTGGTGTTGGTATAGTCAGGGTGTTACACTGATAAGAATAGGTTAATTTTTCAAATTCAAGATATAGATATTAAGTTTAAAGACAATTATATTACTCTTTTCTACATTACTTCAGAAACTTCTAGACATTGGAAAATATCAAAGTTCATGAGACAAAGCAGATTTGGACAAAAGTTCACTCTTGAAACCTTAAAAGCTTATCTCCATGCTGTTTGCTTTTTCTGTCTAGCCAGTGATGGCTTGTCATTAACCATTTTATCAGAAACAAACAAAAATAGTTTGTTTTCTTTCCGTAATATTTTGAAAAGTTTTTGTTACAGAAGCTGCTACTACTAAAAACAAACAAGACCTCTAGTCATAGAATAAATACAATTAAGACACCTATTAGACAAAACACCTGCTATGACAGTATTAACCACAGACATCAGCCAAGACATTTGATATGGTCCTGATACAGATGCAAGTGTGGATTCTGTCCTTGCTGCCGAGGGATGGCTCTCAAGCCCCAGAGAGCAGACCTGTAGGTTTGTTGCAGTGTTCATCTGCACACAGACTGTGTGTGCCCTAGTTACCATTGAGTGCACTTCCAAGTAAAGTCTTATCTTCAGTGCCAAAATTGTACTTGCAAGTCATATAGGAGAAAAGGGCTTTTTTTTTTTTTTAAGCATACCAAAAACTTTCAGGCTGCAACTTCTTGGTAAAAATTCTTTACCTATAGTAATCAGGAATTTTGTCTGTTTAGCAAAAAGAAAAGTTTGAAATTCCCTAAGTGTTATTAGAATTTAAAAGAAAAAAATTCATATTCACCAGTAATCACCAAAAGCTAACCTGCTGCTGCTTTAAATACCTCCATTTACTACTGTTATACGGATCATTCCTCTATACTTCAGTAGATTATTAAATGCCTTCCCAAGCCATGCTACAGAACATCAGTGCCAGCCTCTTGCATTTCAAAACCCTACGATTAACGTACTGTAATGTTAAAATTGCAATGCACCCTTGATGGCACAACCTGCGCTCTGTCCATTAATTCTTCCTTTCTTGGAATACCAATATTTCAAACCAATAACTAACTTCAAAAAGCCTTATTTTTTTTCCCCAGAAGTGACCTGTCACAAATAAAGTATTTCCTCTGTTATTTTCAGGCCCCTATTCCTGTAATTTGTATGCCTGAGGCTTCTCCCCTGTAACTCACCACTTTCAGACACCCTTTTCATAACACACATAGGTCATCACCTTCAACTAGACCTTCAAAGACAGGTACTTCCAGAGGTAAGAAATTCTTTGAACCCTGATGACAAGATGTCACAAATCACTTCAAAATAATCTAAGGCTCTAGAATTATGAAAAATAAATCAAAGCTATTGGAAAAAAATCAAACACGGAGTTGGATGAACTACATGCTGTATAGCTGCAGTGGGGGTAAGGCGAGGACCTGACTACCCGATTTCTATTTCTGCAGCTTGGATGCCTACGACACCCGCATTTGCGGTACCAGCTCTCCAGGGCTGCCACAGTACTTGCTGACCATTACCACGGCAAGCCTTGGGGCAGCAGGAGATGTTGCAGATGACCCAATACTTAGTCTCTGAAAATAAGACTGACCTTTGGCAGTTAGGGTTACTTTTAATAGCCATTCCTCCTCCCATGTAAGGAGCCCTTGTATTAACACATCGAGAGTGGTCTCTGGTGAGGTACAAATAATATAGTATTTCTTTCAAAACACCTTTGGTTCTATCTCCTACAAATCATAATTTCAAAAGCTTCTTTTATCTTGCATGGTTACCCAAACAGAACTCATCTCTTTCTATTGCATACATAATTTTACTTTGATATTCCCTGGCCAGAACAAAGTTGATCCCTACGTATTGCCTCGTCCCAGCCAGCATTAACATCCAACTCCCGCAGGGCATCGCCTCACCTGGCTGGGGACCCCCTCGAATGCTGATCACGGTTTGCTGACCTGGCTCCAAGGGTTACCTACAGTAATTTGTCAGTAGCTCCCTCTTCATCAAAAATTTAAAGATTGCTGAATTTCCAATAATCCTATTGCCCACAGTAATACCATCTAGTTCAAATATCATTTTAGACACATTCTGCCTATTTCTCCCTTGTTTTTCTCCCATATAGAAGTGCAGTATCTACATAAAATCAGGGTGTAGGACAAGCAACACTCATTCTACCCTTGAATAGGCTTCAAATCCCAGAAACTGGAATTCACACAGTTCCATTTACCTGAACTGAGGCATCTAGGGAGCAAAGAAATGCCACAGAGTAACAACAGACTGTCTTCAAGCACTTGTAAAAACAAACAAAAACAACCCCAACCCAAACCCCAAGCATTTCTTAAAGTCCTCCTCTAACACAGAAAGATTTAAAAAATTAAGCAGAACAAAAATCCTAACCACAGACAGACCATTAAATGCCACCAGACACACCATCAATGCACTCAATCCATTTAAAGAGTCTTGACAATATATTACACTGTTAGGGTGTTGCAACTCAAAAGCATGTTAAACTCATAGAAATACTCTCAACACCAGATAGCACCAAAATTTACACCAACAGGCCCCTGTGTTTAACTACCTGGAATAGATTTTCAACCTCTTCCTGATAAAGAAGTTACTCTGATTTACAAAGCTCCTTGTAGCAAAGATGGCTGCTCTTAGTCCCAAAAAATATTCATTAAAATGTACATTCTAGTCTTTCTAGTCTCTCTCGCCACAGGAGACCTTACAGAAACTCAACATTTCAATCCCATTACACTGAGACTTTAAACCACAACATATGAGAAGAATCATAGAATCATTTAGGTTGGAAAATAGCATAAAGCATTCTGTGTCTAATAACTTTACAGTTGACAAATTAAACAGTCAGCACACTTTGGGCTTGAAAACCTCGATTGTAGATTTTATAGGTTAAACAGTAAAACATGTTGCTAGCTATGCAGACATTTACAGCTAACTATACATACACATATCTAAAAGACAAATGCAACAATCTAACAATGTATAGTAAACAAACAATTGCAGAAAAATCCCTTCCCTCTCACTGTCTCCCTCTAGAAGTCTCATATTAATGCTCAAGTACCTACAGGAAAAATTATTCCATTTTAATGGCATTTTGTCATACACATAACACAGGCAAGAAATCCTCAATGCATGACCATGTCTTCTTTAGTGACCTAAAACACCTAACTAAAACTTAAAACAAAACCCATGTATTGCATTAATCAGGCATTTTCCAGAACAAGCAGTACAGTTACTTCTTTGTTTCCAATGGAAAAAGGAAAAAAAATTCCCAAGAGATTTGAGAAGGAGAGCCTGTAAGTGCCTGGGCTCCACCTGCGCCCCTCCCGTCCGAATGCCACCACAGGCCTTGTGGCTTCCCACAATCACTTAGACTCAACTTTGCTTTTAAATGGGAAAGGCCTCCAAGATTTCATATTTTAAAGGCTTTAATAATACATTTTAATGCAGACTTTCCTGGCCAATTTACTCAGAGCAAGAAAGGACAGCTTTTCCTGTAGTACACTCCAGAGGTCTGATGGCCAGGTTTTCCACGTTGGTTTTGTTTTTGTTTTGTGGGTTTTGTTTTGTTTGTTTGTTTTTGTTTGTTTGTTTGTTTTTAAGTGACTAATTCAGCTTTTTACATAACTTAGCAGGGAGTCATGACAAAGGATAATACATCAGAACCCCAAACTAGCGATTTTATTACATGACTAATACAGTCATGTATTGGGTTCAGCCTGGAGAAGAGAAGGCTCCAGGGAGACCCTATTGCAGCCTTTTGGTAGAGGGGGCCTACAGGAAAGATGGGGACAAACTTTTTAGCAGGGCCTGTTGTAATAGGACAAGGCGTAATGGCTTTAAACTAAAAGAGGGAAGAGTCAGACTAGATAGAAGGAAGAAATTCCCCCCCCTCCCCCCAGTAAGGGCGGTGAGACACTGGCCCAGGTTGCCATCCCTGGAAACATTCAAGGTCGGGTTGGACAGGGCTCTGAGCAACCTGATCTGATTGAAGATGTCCCTGCTTATGACAGGGGGGGTTGGCCTAGATGACCTTTAAAGGTCCCTTCCAACCCAAACTATTCTACGATTCTATGACCAAGACAGATGATTATCCCCCTGCATGGGTCCTCTGGCACATTTGTACACCAACACATATAGTGTAACAGTAAAATGTTAAATTCACACCTACAATTGTTTTTTTCTTGACCGATATACCAAGGAGACAAACCCCCTAGACCAAAACCGACACGCAATTGATGCAAACTTGTTGGTGAGGCACATTGCTCCACGTGAGCAGTGATGAAAGTTTTCTTTTTTCTGTAAGTCTCACACACAGGTTTCTTTTTTCTCTCTCTGAGCAGAAGCAAGCCAAGGGGAAGAGATGACCTATAAGCAAGCTGACCCGAGACAGATCCCACAGGCTTGTTTCCTGCCTCACAGTCAGATAAGCAGAGAAAGAAGCCCGCAGGTGAACACAGGGGATCCTCTGTTGTTTGTTTCTTTAGCTATTAGACAGCTACAGTTTTTGCCATGGTAGGCAAGGGTGAAGTATCATATGTATTACTGAACTAGCAGCAAATTCTTGTTTTTAAGGTCAGTACACATCTCCGAGTACAACAGGCTTTAAACCAATATGCACGAGCTACATAGATTTTATTGAACACACAACTCAATGCTATGACATAGAGCAGTTTGGGTGGGGAAGCCAACAGCGACAGGCTCCTCTGAAGAGTCTTCTGTTCCAAAGCTCAACGCATCCTTCCAACTGCCTCCAGTGATGGAGAAGCTAAGTGTAATGCTAGGCCATGCATAGTGCTCTATGTCGAGGCAACTACTCACAGGAGTAACTCAAACTGTCATACATGGATGATGATAATGGACAAAAACAGCACTGGGGGAATGAGACACTGCAATCCCACGCTGAGACCTCAGTCTGCGAGCTGAAGGACCAGCACCATTTCCCCCCATGCTCCGGCCACGGCACTTGTTTACAGCTGACACACAACAGGTAAGGAGATGTATCATCTCTGTTCACATTGGAAAGGAAAAATTAATTCCCTACAAGTAAGATACCAAGAGGGCAAAATGGCATAAATGCTTCCAGGTAAACAAAGGAGGAGGAAAAACAGAAACAAAAACCAAAAACCTAAGAATTGTGAAATTTACATTTTATAGTTAGTCTTACCAGCCATTTCTTATTCTTTTGAAATATCTATAGCCTGGGAATGGAGGAGCTAGATAGAAGAATTCACCAATTTTAGCAAGGAACTGAGCTTCAGGAGATATGGCCACAGGTACCCTTAATCTATCCTGTCTGTGATTATCTCACTTGAAGTCACATGCAAGAAAATAATCCCCTGCAGCACAGAGCACTGATGTGAAAGGAAAGAAAAGCTCAAAGTCACAGCTGAATGGTTATAGCTGAACCCATTTCAGTACTTTTTTTTTTCCTCCTTCTATTTCTTACTTGAGACCAAGGCAGCTTAATCTGCATTGATGTCTATGAAGTTTCACTTTAAAAGTTATTCAACCCAGGAGACTTTCCTCTCTTACAAATAGAAATAAAATGCTCAAATATTTTTATGGAAAGGTTTTTGTTTGGTTGGTTTTTTTTTTTTTTAAAGACTAACTGTGAGATATTGCCCGGAAACTTGAATGCTGCATTTTCAGCCAAATTTCAAACTAGTAGCAGAGATATTAACTCCAAAGTGAGATTGTAACAGAAAAAACACTTAAACTGAAGCAGCAAACAGAGTAATAGCCATTGGAGAATATGATAAAGCCATTACAGATGTTCAGTTGATTAGTATGGCTGATTAGCTTGCACATGACAGTGCACTGTTTAACAGAATCAAACTATTTTATGGTTACTATTAAGACCATAGAATTTTTTTTAATTATTTTTATTTTAATATAACACTCCCCCACCTCTTCCCACTCGCTTTCTCTGTTTTGCCCCTCATATCCCTGCTCCACTTCATTACTGCAAAATGAATTCCAGCATTAGTTTAGATAAACGCTTGCTTCGTTAACTCACCACTAAAGGAGGACAGTACGCAGACCTCTACGATGGAAAGTAAAAAGAGGAAGAAGGAGAAAACATAAGCAACAATGAAATGACAGCAGGTAATCTCAGTTTTGCATAATTTAGATATTACAATCATCATTTGGGGACCCTTGTTACTCATGTCTCCAGGCAGGAAACTAAGTCTCAGCATAAGACCATAATTTGAAAAGAGCAGAGTACTAGAGGTTAAATTTCAACTCAGTTTTCTTCCATTGATACTAAAAGAGGAATGTTAGGGTCTATCCCAAGATCAACACATGCAACCACAGTTGACCTATGGCCACAGAAGGCAGTAAAGAAAGTGCTAGACTTGTTAGCCAAACAACTGTGAAACACCTCTTTTATCCTTCCCTCCTAACAAGGCCTCACTTTCAGTATTAAAAAAAACAAAAAAGAGGGCTTGACAAAAAGCAGTGTTTAATTTACTTAGCAAGATCTCCTTAAATATCAGTAGAAGGTTAGATGCGATAAAGACTACATTGGCTTTGCTGGGTAAGTTTGATAGCTTTAGTTAAAAAAAAAAAAAAGAAAAAACACCAAACCAAAAACAAACCAAAACTGGATGGAACAGAGAGCTGCACTGAGATAACAGTCTTAGGTTCATCGCCACTGAATATCTAACATACCAAAAAGTCAATTTCTTGACTTAGGAACTAAATTCAAATTAGGAAATCTGTCTGACAGAGGTTCTAAAACCATGAAAGGAAAAGAAGGTGGGGAGGAAGGTTAATTGGTTTGTAAAGTATTAAGAGTACCTTGATACAAATGCCCTGGCAGGAAAACAAACCTGCCGAAGAGTCATACAGAGAGCGCACACGGAGTTTGCAGCAGGGAGGAAGATGCAGAAACAAACCCACATTTGATTTTTGAGGTTCAGGAGTTTTATTTCATCCTAATCTTGTTCTGAAGTCATTCATAGCACCAAAGCAAGTTTGAAATACAGATTCAGGAACACTACACTTGGAGCTTTGCTAACCAGAAAGCTTCACTTCCCACATACCACTTTACCTTTTCTTCAGAGAAAAAAAATTCTTTTCTATTGTGCCTAACAGGAAAGTAGCAACAAGCCCCAGACCCCAGAAGATGCTGTTTTTCTTCTCGATCTCCAAGGTTCACTTCATGTCTTAATGCACTTGCTGTTGCTCTCACTATTAATCATGTACTGCAGACCAAGAGAAAGCGCTTTTCCAGAAATGACCTCAAACTAAATAAATTCATAATCCTTTAAGAACCAATGAACCCACTGAACCAGAAAGCTCAGCCCTTCTGCAGTGGGCTACAAGCAGCCAAGCTCTTTTCCTCCCTTTAGCATGATTCACTACCACCTTTTCTTTAAAGCACTGAGAAGAAACTGTTTATACAGTTTAACAACATACCTGTGTTTTGCACGAGGAAAGGAAGGAAGAGGCCAGAAGACAACAGAAATCCTTTACGAACAGCTACACTAGAGACATACTACATAACTCCAACCCGTCACTGAATTTGTATTTTCCTGTGCTATAGCCAAAGGAGCAAAGGCTCCTGGACAGTCCTACCTAACACCCTTTCCTAACCCTCTAAGGCCTAGGGGAGCATCCCTTAGCACTTTCCAAATGCTCCCGCAGAAATTGAGATCTTCTGCATCACATTTTTCTGGAGTTATCCTCATCAAGAGGAAAGATCCTCTATGAAGAATGGGTACGTGTGTGTCTCAACACATCTATTAGACGGGTTCTTACTCTTCCTTCCAGGGAGAAGTTGTTCTAAGCTGAATATGAAATTCGCATAGCCAGATCTATGACATATGGCATGAAAGACGCTGCAATCACCAAAATATTTGGGACACCTCCGCATCCTTCATTGTACAGGAGAGGGAGGGTGAAAATTAGAACTTACGCTAAAACAGAGCCTTAAAGAACACAGTATGCCTAGCTTTAAGTGGTATTAAAGCAAAAACACAAAGCATAAACTCATCTACAAAAAACCTTGTACAACAGTACTTGAAGCTGTGCCTACAATGCATGTTTTTAAGTCATAAAAAGTAATTTTAATTCTACAAAGGCTTTTGGAGCCTTTTGCAGCCTTTTGCCACTAAGAAGGCCATTAAATTCACCTGACCACACACAATGACTCCAGGAAGCAGGATTTTTCAAAGCCTAATGTTAAAGGGGGCTTTCAAGAATTTCACATTACTCTGATATTAATTGGATCTACGTATATTTGATATAGTAGAGAGGAAAAATACCATAACAGAACTTTGTCAACTGATGGTAAAGCCTTGCTGGGATTACGTTTCTAGAAGGACCAGCGTAATTTAGTTAGACAAATCTAAGGTATGTAAAATATATCTCAGTGAAACAAAGAAGGGCTGTATTTTTTAGAAGCCCTCCACATAATGCTGAGAAAACTTGCAGAATTTATCAGAATAATACATCACTCAGGAGGATTTGCAAAGAAACCAGATAAATAACACAAAACAACAGGCGTGCCCAGAATCACAGTTGCCTGCATTTACAAAGTAAACAGGGGTTGGAGCCAGCGCTGCAGGACACAGCTTGTAACTGCTGGAGGCAGAGGGAGGAACCAGCTCCACTGAGACAGAGACCACATCATGCTTGTCGCACCCTCCTCCAGGTAACTGGGGTTGGCTGTTTGCTCCGAATATCCATCCAAATACTGGGTGTGACTTTGCATGGTAACTCTGAGACTTTGATAGTGAGTGATGGCAAAAGGTGGTTCTAAGACAACTAGGAAGAAATTAATGGTTACTTCTGCTGCCAAAGCAAAACCTGACCTGGTTAGGGACAAAAAGATAAGAAAAATACACACTAGCACTTTTTCCTGCCCCTCAGTTCAGAGTTACACATCATACTTCCATTAGCCCATTATAGGTCAGATTTAACATACGTGAAGTGTAAATGTGTGTTACATCACTGCAACATTAACATTCCTTTTGTGTAAATTAAAAAAAAAAAATCAGCTCTCTGCTGCAACAACTGTTTGTACCTCAAACAACTCTTCACATGTGCCATTTAGCTAGTTCAAATCACTATGTAATACCACCTCCCAGGAAGTATAGGGATAAATTAATCTGAGAATGATACATTCATTACCACCTTAATTAGGCTCACTGGACAAGCTACTGAGTCTTTCAGAAAGGAAAAGTGTGGATCCTTACAAATTTAGAATTTGAGGAAGTTTAAATCAGAATTGCAGACAGTTAACTGTCTGCAATGCTTATTCCCCAGACTGATGCACTTTTAAGTTTTCTGAAAAATACGGTGGAAATGCTGATTCTTCCCTCCCTGCTGCAGGGAACTAAGGGCTGGGAAAAGATTGCTTTTGTTACAGTGTTGTAAAGGGTCATAAGGATAACAAATTATTTTCTTCTGCTTAATTTGCCAAGATACCTTTAGAGAAAAAATTATTTTCCCCTTCCAGATGATGTTGTAGGCATCAACTACAAATTCCAAGCCTGGTTCTCTTAAAAGTGTCACCGTAGATTGTTTTCTGCTGGAAAGAGAGCATCCTTGGACACAAAAGGGAAAGTATGTCTATGTTACTAGTGATTTACATGTTTGAGGTTTACATGCAATTCTTTTCACAATATAGCATAAAATGCTTCAGGGAGCAGCTAGAAACTCCTAGCATGACAGTACCCGAGGTTCCTAGAAAGGCAGCAGATACCTGATGAGGAGTTAAGGGGATCAAATGACTCAGACCAGAACTCATGGTTACTCTACATTAAGCGATCAAGAGTCCATCTCAGAATGAAAGCAGACTGGAGAAAACTTCAGGTTTAATCTCACCAAACCTTACTACTGTTTTCTATCAGTTTCACATCTTTTACTTTTTTTTAAAAAAAAAAAAAATCACAACTAAGTGAAAGGTCTGGGAGCTTTTTGTTCTTTCAGGATAACATGAAGGCATGAGCAGTTAACTATGCAAGTTATCAAAATCTGTAACATTAGGATGTTCAGATGCTGGGGGAAGAGAAGATTGTACGTTAAAATAGCTTAACAGCAGGAAGCAGGAGGTTGTGGAGCTTTGCAACTTCCTTAAGCTGCTTAGTTTCAGATAAGGAGCTTATGCAACTTTCGTAATTCTGGAGTACATTCAGCAAATGATATCAAAACAGTTTTCAAGTTGAGTTACACTTGGGACAGATGTCTCTTGAGCACTGTCATTCTGCCCTCTTACCAATGCAAGTCAAAAACCCGAACTCCCCTCAAAAAAAACACCCACCCACTAAAAGTTAGGTATGCTTTAGCAGAGGAGGCAAGTGCCATACCTGTTCTCCTTGACACTTCCCTTGCATGCCATGGGACATCTGCATAGTAAGCCCAGCTTCTGAGCTTTGGCAGTATGAGCAAGGGGAGCCTGACTACGAAGAAGCTGCTTTGCAGTCATCTGGAAATACTCGTAGAAATGAGTAAGAGTACTGCAGATATTCTAGTCAGAAAACAGACTTACGTAGTTAGAATTTTTCATCTGAAAATAAACCAACCCACAATGATCTAGTCAAGAATATTCTTGGGACAGGACAGGGACAAGGTCAAAACCTTAAAGCCTTACAACGAGCGTTGATTAAGTTGCATCAAAGCGGGGACTTGAATGAATAACGAACATGAAAGAGACGCTACACTCCTCTTCGAAGTTGTTGAAGAAAACATGGAAAAAGCTGAGAAAAGTCCATGATCCTTTTCTGGACCCCAGTGCCTTATGCAGAGGCACCAAATGCCACCATCGACACTTCCAGAGGAAACACAATAGCAGTGTCAAACACAAGGTCAGGGCATGGCACTCATCACGGTGGATACACAGGGGCCAGTTCTCAGAAACTGGGACCACTCGCCTATCCAACCAGGGGCTCCTAAGGGCTGTGCTTTTGAAGAGGATGGTGTGTTCCTTAATGAAGATTCACTTATTTCAGCCGTTTTGCAAAAGGACAGATCTGCAAGATCTGTAGAAGGGCATTCTGGTCTACAAGTGCACCTGATGAAACACCGGAACTTTCCAGCATCTGGATTTTGGTGTGCAAACCACAGTTGCAGGGAAGAATTTAATACAAAACAAAATGCTAAGTAAAACCCACAATCTTTTGTAGTATTCCAGAGAAGAGGGGAGGAAACCCTACTTGTTCTTCATGTAACAGTCACAGAAGAATAGCATGGTTAGACATAACATCTCTTCTGTTTCCATTTTAACCTTATCAAGGAAAAAGGATGCTCAAGTAGACCGACTAAACTGCAGCTTTTAAAGCATTAGAAACACAGCTCTTTACCAGAACCACACAGATTTTTATTTTCTTTAGCAATACAATAGAAAAGGTAGTCAACACAAGATTCAAAGTCCAATAGTTGCAACAATTATAGTGAGAAATTGATAAACTGCAAGATCTATAAACAGATTAAGTTAAACATACAAAAGGAGAACTACCGTATATATGCAACTACTTCAGTAATTGTATTTGATTCCACAAATCGTTTGCCAGTTCCCTGTAAGGCTTCACTGCTTTTTCCACTATAATGTCAACAGAATTTTTAGAACAGGAAAGATGCGAGACAAGCAACAAGAGGAACAGCGCTGTGTGAGAAGGCAGATCCTCAAAAGTGGGGAGGAAGAAGAGGAAAATAACTCCGGTTTACATTAATTTAGCTACTTCTGGGACAAAACCTAAGTCTTGCTTAGTCAAGAGTAGAAAATAGACAAGTAAATGTCCAAGAATGGGAGAAGCTTTACACATGAGCAGCTGCTGCCCTTTATCTTGTCAAGAAGAAAGAGACATTTAAGTGCACTTCCATTACAGCTGGGTGATGATGGCAACAGAGCTCACTGGGGCTGCATGCAGTGGCACTGGGTTCCACAGCTTCTACAGGCTCCAGCACTGGTCTAAGTACATGTCCAGGTAAACTGTCATCCAACCCAACCCTAACGATAAAGATCTTTAGTCTACAAGAACAGAAACATGTATTTTTCTCTGGTGGAAGGAGTTCAGTATACAAATATAGGTTTTTCACATGCCACTAGTGATGTGCCCACAAACCTAACGAATATGTAGAACATCTCTGTAGAATCAATAAATCTATCTGGAGGAGGTACACATTGCTGAAAATGTATACTTAAATGCTCAAACAGATGCTAGGGACTGCACAGTTAGAGATCTCACATGAAGGACTGCACACCTTAGGAACTCGAGTTCTGGTTTTCCCCCAAAAAGAATTTATCGCTTTGAAATTCGAGGGTTCAGTTACACAGATGCCTTCTCAGCAGCAGTGCTGATTTAGCCTGTACTGTCGCCTACTTATTCACTCCTCAGGTGATGCCAGCACAGCCCTTTGTCAGACCTGCAGTGAACAAAGGCAAAGAGCTGATGCAGGCTAAATTAAAGCGTTATTAGGGGGACAGGTAACTTGATCCTCTGTATGTCTCCCTTAGCTGTCTCCAAGCTATAATTCTTAAGTCAAGTCACTTAGGCATCTCTAACTTTTTACTCATTATCCCAAAATCTTTCAAACATAAAAGGGATTATACAATTTCTTTAAATTACCTCTATTATTAACCTTATTTCCTTTCTGGCTGCTAAACGAGGTTTGTTTTTTTTTTTTTTACCCTCCTTCTCTTTCGCAACTTTTAGCTTTGCTTTTTATCCTGTCAACCAATGACTGAACATAAAGGAAACTTAAAAAACTTATTTCTTGTGCATTGCTTGGAAGTGGGGAAAAAACTCCAAAACACACGTGGCGATGCTTATTTTCCACCACAGCTCAGCTTCAACTAATGAATTTTGGAAATGTTTAGTTAGAACTCTCATTTCTACTGCAAACTTTTCCCCCTCCCCTTTTTAATATGGCAGCATTCTCTGCAACTTCCTGACCTCAGAAGCTTACTTCAGAACTTAATGGAAAAAGAGGCAAGAAAAATGCTAAAGATAAAGTGTGACAGCTAAAAACTGGTAGATTAAAAACCCAGTATACCATATGGCTGATAAACATAAAACCTCTCCCTGTTAAAGTTGTTTTAGTTTGTCTGGTTTAAATCAGGTTA
This sequence comes from Burhinus bistriatus, assembly GCA_013397275.1. NCBI lineage: Eukaryota > Metazoa > Chordata > Aves > Charadriiformes > Burhinidae > Burhinus > Burhinus bistriatus. The sequence continues at coordinate 1,023,966 of VYXH01009539.1, forward strand.
AAGAACAGATAAGACAAAGAAATCAATTCACTTTAAGTGAAGAATCAAACATTTCTCCATTTTAATGTTCTCAGTCCTTGTCAAAAGAGTAAAAGAAAAATCCCAGCAGATGGTTCAACAGAGAGGCTCAGCATCATGTCTCCTTTGAGGAGACCCAAGAGCCTCTCCTGGCCACCCTCCTTTGCTCCTCCTCTATCCACAGGGAAATGCAGATATCCTGCCAAGTGACTAGATGTGTGTGGCCAAAGGATAAGAGGCTCTCGGGAAAGAGGTTAGGAAAGAGTTGGCACTCAAATGAAGTGCTGCAGTGGTCCCTGTTCTACCTACAGATACCAATTCATAATCACGAGAGTAATTAATGCTCCATTTTCCCCCATGTTCCCCTGGGAGGCAGGATGGGTGACAAGTTGCAGTGAACCTCATGAATTTACCCCGACTACACCACTGATCATCGGCACCTTCCTTCACCTCTCCAAGTCTCCCCATCTGTAGAGATGAAAAAACAACCTAAACAGCTCTTCGCAAAGTTTGTGAGCTTTGTGCCAGTTCTTTTAAAAGGCTTAAAAACTCAGTGTCATCATTGTAAGAGACCATAATGTGTTTGAAGTAATTTGCTGTAAGTAGCACTACTTAGACCACAAGATAAACATTTACCAACCCTATACAGTCAATTTGCACATTGCCAACATTTCCGCACATTTCAGTACTCAACATTTAAAGGGATTCTAAGTATTTAGTTCCTCATATTTGCTCATTTGCATCATCTTTTAAGCATTTATTTCATGTGTCGCTGTGCTTATGAATATTTCTCCCCCATTTCTATTCACTGGTACTCACTCCCACTCCAGCAGTTACACTCAATATTCAGAATCCCATTTTTAGGGAACAGCGAACATTACCCTGACCATACCCCAAACTCAGAGCAGCAGGCAGTCATCCTCTACATTCAACACATACATCTACCTGAAGAGCTGGACTGGGATACTTTGCAAATTGTCTCCCTGAAGATCCCAAAATATCTGACTCATCACCTTTAATTTCTAGATTTTTCCAATTACGTAAACTAAAAAGATATTGGCCACACAAGAAAATGCAAGGAACAATGCAATCCAGCACACAGATCATACTCTGCATGACTTTTAGCAGAGCTTTCGTAAAGTTTAACCTTTTACCTGTCAGTTAATCCATACTTTACTTACTAAGGCAAATATTTCTGTTCATGAATGGGAAAACAAACATGAAAAAAGTCAAGTTAGGAGTCTGTCTTTTAACTTCACTGTTGATTCCCTTTCCTCCGCTGTTCCTTGATCAACTTAGTACTAACAGCCTCCAGCGAGGCTTCCACTAAGCTTCCTGGAGGTATTGCTCAGCAGCATTTGTCATTGATTCAAACCACTATATACAGTGTCCAGTTCATAAGATCCAGACACAGGAAAGCATGTTTGGAAAAGATAGTCTGATATTAATATTCACCTACTGGCTTGATCTGTAGTCTCAGGGAAAGCTTCAATTCCCTGTACCATGTGGCTTCAGCTTCATTGGAAAGACAGTTACCTGAAAGCACTTAGAAACCTGAATAAATTACACCCATTGCTATTTACAAGCCATTATGCTAACAGATGATTCAATTCACATATTTACATGCACCCACATACAGAAGAGGGGAAAGAAAAAGTTACAAAACTTATCCTTTCAATCTGGACTACCCAAAGCAGATACTCATTTTCATATATTTATCTGCACAGTCAAAAACACACACTCAATGTATTTAGTCAACACAAGCAAAAACTAGGACAGATGGAAAGGAAAGAGTTGGAGCCAGCAGTAGTGTATAACGAATGCCAACTCATGTACAAAAACATTAGGAGTTTTCCTAAGGAGCCAGATGCAGACCTGAATGGTCCAGAAGACAGTACCAATGCTCAAAACTAGGGCTTGCTTAACAGGCAACTTTCAAAGGTGGCAATCAATGTTTAAATATATCCCCCTGTGACACAGCACAAATGTTTTCAATGCAAATGTTTTCAATTGCCTTTTAATAACTCTAAAGGAATATATTCTTAAACCCCAAGGTTACAAGGAAACAACTGATTGTCATTAACAATTCCACTGTAAGGACCAATGAAGTGAAACTTAAATTCAGTACAGATCAACGTGACAGAGAAATTGTTAGCGCTTAGTAAGTTCACATATGTTTCAAGGGCAAGTATTTATAACAATGTGCCCTTGTAATTCAAAGTGGAAACAGCAGCCTACCAATTACTCAGGCATATACTCCATTGTAAGAGAAGTTTTAACACAACCAAAAAGCCCCCACGCCATAAAGATTAAAAGGTTCATCCAAGCCTGAAGCACACAGCTCAAAATGGGGCATCCCACCACCATGCTGGATTGGCAATGGGCTCTTTTTACATCATTCTGGATGTTCAGGGTAGTCAAAAGGCTGTGATGAAGGGCAGCCTTGACAGGAAAAGCCACCCTTCTGTGACCAGGCCCCTGATCCACCATTCTCACCAGCCATGGTTGGCAGCAGGAGAAGAAATGAAGAGTACCAGCTGTTCCTTTTAATATACTTCTGGTTGCTCTGCAACTATTATCTCCTTGAGTATTCAAAGTGACCAAGTTTTAGGGGAGACGGCATGAAGAAAAGTGGATGGAGGGACTTAATAGCCAAAGCATTGTTGGAACAAACTAAGTTAATGTAGGACAACTTCTTTCATGAAGCTGTTTTAAGGAAGCCCTATTTTCTGCTAGGTAAGCAACAATAGGAAATGTACAATGTGATTTAATTGCTTTATAGCAGGAGAGAAATGGTCCAATTACAGCCCTGAGATCCTGCCCCACCTGCAGAAGTGAAGTTTCCTCCTGGGATCACTGCTAAGCATCTCCTCCAGGGCTTGAATTACATTACAGCCCAGAGAAATCCTCCTTACCAGCTAACCATAAGCTTTGAAACAGACACATACAGTCAAGGAGACAACTGCTGCCAACAGGAGTTAGTGAAGATGCTTACTTAACACAGCGCTCTCCCATAACTGTGGAAATGCCAGAAAAATCCCACCTTCAAACCTGCAGTATTTCAGTAATACACAATAATTACCTATATAATCCTTATCCTACACTACTCGTAACAGTACATTTCTAAATCCTGCTGTTTTAAAACTGTATATCGATTGCAGCAATTATTTAGAATTATTAAAAACAACCTCTGGTCTGTCTTATAGCAATGAACAATATAATTTGCTGCAACAAAATATTTAACTGCAGACAGAAAACTCAACAGAATAACCTGAAAGACAGATGTATTTTTCCTTAACACTTTTCAAGGACTGATTTAATAATCACCAGTATTTTCCACAACATTTGGATGATCAGATTTGAAATACTAAAGGTAAGAACATAAAGTGTCTCCTACTAATCTTAATAATGGAAGGGAAAGATTCAAAGTGCATGCACATATGTGACAGTGCATATGCTAATAGCTCTTGATTGCTGTGCTGGCTTTCATTAGAACATTTATTTTTAAGAAGGGCAACAAACATTTTACTGTTATTATTTAACCGTCCAGCAGTATGTTCCCAGAGTGTAATGCACTTCAGTGGGAAAGACATACTGGTGGTCAGGCAGTGACCTAGCAGAAATGCTACCAGCGTATACTCTGCTTTATAAATTACCATAGTAAGACACACATGCATATACAGCCTTTTTTTTTATTGTCATTTACAACCTCCATCAACACGCTTGGCTGAGATGTTAAATAACCCAGGATGCTAAAGAGCACTTTCCTCCCACTCATAACCTCAGCTTTGCACATACAATGACCTGCACTACACTTGTAGCAAGCAAGCACCACAAAAGTTGCTATTTAAATAAAGAACAAAAGTCATCACAGTAAATGCTGACATTTTAGTCATGGGTTTTTGATATAAAAACTGCCTGTGATCCTGTACACGTATGTTCTACCAACACACAGCCCCACCACCCAGAAGAGTGTTATTGTCCTGCACATACAAGATCAGGACCACCAAGGGTTACTACCTGCATCAAGGTCACCCTGATGCTTGTCCCTCCCCCTCAGCGAGGGCACCAGTAAGTGGCTGTGTAGTAGCAAAAATAGACCCTGCTCACGGTTTTAGAAACAGACTATCTCAACCACATCCAGGTGACTGCAATAAGCCTTAAGAAACCAGGATAAAATCAAAACATTTGATTATATTCAGGAAAAGTAAATGATGGTTTCTGCATCAACCATGAGTCCGATTTCCCAGCTTCTCCACATAAAATATCTCCACAATAATAGGCCATTAAAATAGTACTTTTCATCTCACATTTCACTGGGAATGGTAAAAGACACCGACTTCAAGAAATGGAGCGTCTTCAAATGCAGAGATGCATGATTCTTCTGTAAATGGACTGTGAAAATCAGTATGCTGGCAAGCTAAACAAAATTTATCATTTACTGACCCGCTCTGGACTGGATTAGACAGGATTGCTCCTTATGTAGTCAAGTAGTGCAATACACTGAAAATGATTGCCCTGACCTCAGTACAAGCAAAAGGGATGCTGGCCATGCTTTACATTAAGTCAGATTGTGGAAAACCAGTTGATTTTCCCCACCAATTTACTCCAAAGAGAGGTTTACAGCTACGAACAGCTGTAATTTATTATATTTTAAATTTCATAAAAGACCTAAATATGTTGAGCGATAACACTCTTCAGAATTGTCAAGGCCTACTGAACTGAAACACACTCCCCAAATTACAAACATAGCACTGTTATTTCAGCAGTGCTAGAGAAATAGTATGATTTTTTTTTTTTCCCCAAAATGAGCCAACACAAAAAACAGGAATAGGGAGAAGAACTTTTTTTAAAACAATGTCAGGGTCTCCCATTACTGCTTGGATTAAAGTGTAGATGGCAAAGTACTCTGGATTTAACAACAAATTTTCAATGACGCTCAAACCTGTTTTAAAAATACAGTAAAATTCAAGATTTCTCACTTCTGCATTATAATTGAATGTACATATGTCTTTCCTCAACTATACATCTCAAAACCAAAGAAACAGCATATAGGAATAGATCTATAGTAATAAATACAAAACCTGCCCATACCTGATGTCTCCAGTGCTTCTTGTACTGTGTCCACCAGACCTCACTTGAGCAGAACGGGTCTTGACTCTACAGCTTCCCTGGCACTGCTCTACACAAGTGACTCATATTATACTTTATTTAATTCTCTTCATTTAAACACAGTATGGAGGAACTACTTCCCAACAGCCGGACTAGTTTAATCATTCTGGACATTTGCTGCACCTAGCTGCAATCAAAAGAGCAGAGAGATCCTGCCACCACCAGACACACACCTGGGTAGAGGTGCAGCATAGGAGTCTTGCTCCATCCTTAGCTGTTGGAATTGCAACGTATTCAGCAGCACACAGGCCTCCGGGATGACAGGGAGGTTGGGGGCACCGTCTTGCAAGTCAGATTTCACTTGCACTAAGGTTTTAAGCTCCTTTGTGCTCACACTTATTAACTCCTTGTCATCACAATATGTGTTTTTCCCCTCAAACTACAGGTCAGAAATTTAAGTAATACACGCTGTACCACAGAGACCCTCATGTCTGCCCTCTGCCCATCGCAGCAGCACCCCAGAAGGAACAAGTCTTTAAATGAAAACAACTTCCACTGTATCTTTGCATTGTCACTTCACCTACCTGTATACATATACATCTAAAGACATACTAGCATTGCACCATAAGTGATCTGATGTTGAGAGACTGTTTTGGGGGGTTGGGGGGGTTTTTTTTTTGGTTGGTTGGTTGTTTTTTGGTGGGATTCCCCCCTTCCCCCCCCTTCAGTGTTTGGGTTCAGCAGACTTCCAGACACAAGAAATAAAGCAGGTAACAGCTTAGGGGAGACCAAAAAAAAAAAAAAGACAATACAGCCAACTGTTAAGTTTCAAATGCAAGCTCTTCATAACCATAACTGTCAGCCTGACTCTCTGGAATTAGTCTCTCTGACAATAACTTTATTTCCAACGTTTAAAGAAAAAAAACCAAAACCCAACAGTCTAACCTATTGCTGCAAGTACCTCAGAGCAAACCAGTTAGAAGAACCACTTGCCCAAGTCTGGTGCATTGGGGTGCCAGTTAGCAATATAACTCTCTCATAGAAACACAAACAAACAAAAAAACCACCCCACAACTGAGGTTCATTCTTGTATCTTTCAGCACCCAATAACTGACTGATCAATGAGAATCTCCCAGACAAGTCTGGTCATCTCTCCTCAAGTCTTTTACAGCCCATGTTGCTGCATCTCATTTTCTGGGGGCTCACCATACGGGTAGCTCTGCAGTCTGTATTTTAAATGCTTCATGAATCACAAACAATGCAAACACAGACAAAGTTTCTCCTGTGTGCAGTCAGGATTAGCAAAATACATGTCCTGGTTTCAAATATTGTCCATTCTCACTAGGCAAATTTCTCCAGGAGAGCCTAAGTAGGCTGCAGACGTGACCGTTCAGGGCTAAGCACAGCTTCAGTAGCTCTGACTGCTCTTTCACTTAGCTGGAAATGCAGCAGCTTTGCCAGTTAATTATCCTTTACTTTGATCAATAGATATATTTTTCAAGAGAAATATACTGAAAAGTTATAGTTTGGGAAACAAATCCCACATTAGCTATGCAAAGTGGAAGTATCATTGATTTTAAGGAATAATATTATACTTTAATACATTTAAAAAGTGAAACTTTAAAAGCGAGTATAAAACTGCTCTTTCAAATAAAGTCAATGCTATGCACATTATGAGCTATATTTTAATTGATCTTTTCTCAGACCAAATTTCAACGCACATTTTAGTTTGACACAAGACCAACTATCTACATTATTTCACCAGGTGCCACTACCTTCTTTCTTCATCCAACCAAGTACAAGACCAAGAATCCTTAAGACTTTTTCAACTCCTGCCACTTCCCTTCATTCTGTATTAGCTCCTCTTTTCTTTGTATTAAAGAGCACACTAAAAAACCCCACAAACCTATGTATAGTAAATTTAAGTCAACTGCAAAGATTGTGGGTTTTTTTCCCCACTACCATTTTTGTTATCCAAACAGTACCCTGCTGGATATACTTTAGTTTAAAAGGCCATCAACTTTGATCTGTTTTTCATCTGTCTCAACAGACAGGAGAACAATCTGGCCTTTTGAGCACCTGTAAACAGGAAAGTACTTCTCAGTTTACACAAGCCCCCGGCCTTTACCTAATCCTTCCTTATGTTAAGGCACATTACAAGGTTTCACTGACAATTCTTTAATTTTTTTCCTCTAATGCATTCTCCTACACCACATGTGATAAAACACGGATATTCAAATCTAGATCGAGATGTTAGGGTTATGATGCTAAACAGCTTCACTAAACCAAAGGTGGAGATGTTAGCATAAGAGAAGGCTGGAGCTCTATCACCTTCATGTTTCTGCATTTTAATTGCTTTTAATTGGGATAATCACTGGCTGATCTTTCCCTGTTTTGGCTGAGAGAGATTGCCTCTGAGGGAAATTGAAGTTGTAGAGCTGGGGGGAAGGAACAAACACCCAAAACCTTCTAACACCCCCACCAAAAAAAGGGGGAACGGACTTACTGTCACTGCAGATATGTTTTGTTGTTTATAGTGGCAACAGAGCATTCATTTCAGAGCATGAGCATCGAATCAAGTCTTCTGCTCCTCCACTTCCAGAGATCGTTTCTGTAGCACACTCAGTCTTGAAGAACCAAAATAATAAGTTTCTAAGCTTCTTTAAACAAAAGTTGATTTCAGAGTATCTTGCCATTTAATCCATCTTGACATCATTCATGTACAACATGAGCTTGAGCAATGCATTCATGCCAGCAGTCCTCTGAATAAGTCATTTCCTATCACTTGTAATTTTAGTAGTGTTCAATTTTAATGCATGGGTGCATCTCAGCTGACTATAACCTAGTGTGTTCACTAGTTTCCAAATACAAACTAGAAGGTTATATATTTGATATCAGAATAAGATAGACCTAGCTTCCAAAGCACCAACAAGCCAAAAATTAGTACACACAAAAAGTAACTTTACAAATGAACAGACTCCTCATTTTCCTTGCATTTTCTAGTAAATCAAGCCCCATCCTGTAATTATTTCTCAAGTCATCCAAAGTCATCTTTATACTCAGGAGGGATACTCGCCACCAGCCACAGTCATTGCTCATCACTCGTAACTTCTTTCCTCTCTCTGTAGGCTTGCTGGCTCCTCACAGACAGCAGGATCATACAACCTTTGCCTTTCATTGTTCCAAACGAGTGAAAAATCTTGATTGCAGTTAAGCTGCATCTTCTAGTATCAAAGTAAACCCTGATAAACACTTACATTCATATAAAATCACTGGCTTATATCACTTGTAAGAATCAGTCTCTTCCAGGAAGAAAAGTGAAAGATTGAATCTATTTGCAGAAATTTTCCGTTACAATACCAAAGAACAAAGAGACATGGCATAAAATGAAAGACACCTCAACAC